>CANNZV010002888.1:81679-115897 GCA_947561585.1 Caprella mutica
AGGAATATCGACAGGGAAGACTATATGATATATGGTTTGAGGAGACACTCGGGATATTCGAAGGGAATACTAAAGAAAAATACTAAAATGGAATATTGATAATGTGATGAATTAAAACTATATGAAAATAGGGAATACTTGAATATCAGGAGTGAAGATTCCCGTAATATTGTTAGGGGGAATGAATATTCCTTAAACATCATTTGGTAACATTCCCTGCAAATTGGATGGTTTCAATTCCATTTATTCAATGTTCCGAGTCTCATTATCTATTAATTTATTGTATATTCCCTAGTAAATTACAGCATGTGTTCTAACACACATACTCACTGTAACTCCATCCCCCGTGTCACCTTACAGATTAAATGGGAAACATGAGATGGGGTGTAGAGTGCAGCTATCGGGGAAACAACCGGGGGTGGGGGTGAATAGTCCATGCTATTTTTACCTTCGCAGATAGCCAAAAATTATGTTTTAGACGGCATTAATGTATTTGTAATCATGCTATTCGCATAACTCAAAAGTATTCAACTAAATTGTCTGGAATTTGGTGGGACGTTTGGTCATTATCCAGGAAACATTTGGTTAGATTTTAGGAGAGATCGGGTCAAAGGTCAAGGTTAAGGCAAATTTTTGGATGGTCAAGGTCAATTTTCAATATCTTTTCCCATTCTCAGATGTAACAGTTTGGTAGTTAGTGTTTACATGATATGGCCACCACATCCTCTGGATTAAGCATGTACGAAGACACGTCAAAAACGGAGTACGAGTTCAACCCCGTGTTTCTGAAGGATCACCTCAACCTTAAGTCCAACCTCACCAAAGGTGGTATGAAGGTCAAATCACCTTTGCCCTCCTCTCCCCCGCCCCCCACTGACGACCACCACTCCCCCAGATCTTCCCCCGCCAACGACTTGGACGATGCGATGCTGTCCGACGAAGATACCAGTAGCCGCTTTTCTGGTGAGTTGGGGTTACCTGCTACCGTTGCATTACTTGGACACTCGCAGTACTCGGATAGTTGGTGCTAGCATAGGTCATATGAACCAATCTGACCTTTAAGTTTGTCCTATAGTCATATTAGCACCCACTTCCCGATTACTGAGAGTGTCTGATTACATTGATTTGATTCCCGATCATTTGATCCCCGGTTATATTTTTCTGTTCATCCATCTAGTAAACATTTTTTTTATTGCTGTATATGTACATATATTAATTACATAAGATATGATAGATATAGGCACCTTAACGTTGATTAGGTTAAAAAAAAGCAATTAGGGGAAAAGTAACTAACATTAAATTAAATCTTTTATAATCAACTAAGTAACGAATAGCGATATCGAATTTTTGTTCGGAAAAAAGTATTCAATGGCATACCCCGATCTTATTACAACTCGTACGTTTGACAAGTCAAATAAGTGTGGAACATGTCTCACAATTATTACTCCTGGTATAGAAAAATAAGTGAGGAACAGCCTAACTGAAAACTCTAACAACGAAATGGTCTAAATTACTTATTTTACTTGTTATAAGTGCGATTTGTAATAAGAGCGAGGTATGCCTTTTATCTAATAAATGAACAAAAATGAAATAGAGTACATTAAGAATAAACAAGAACAATTAATAGGGTATATTATTGGCAATGACTTTTATGAATGCTATACTGTATGAAATAATAATGCATTTGTTGCAGCAATCATTTTTAGCTGTATTAATTCTTTTTTTTTCGATCGATTCAATGTATTTATTTATTTTAAAACTATTAGATGTCATATTGATCCATAAATAATTATCATAAAGAATAATAGTACATTTGATAGTGTTATTTAATATTATTTTTACCGAATGTAAATTTGATGGCGTTGTTTGTTACTTATTTCAATGTAAAAGATTTAATTTCATGTTATAGCTCTTATTACCTTTTTTTTAATTATCAACATCAAGGTGCTTATTTATTCTGTATGTTGTGTAATTAATATGCACTGCAGAAAAACGTCTACTTGGTGTATAAACAGAAAAATATGACAGGGATCAAATGTCCAGGGATCAATTGACTAGGGATAAAATAGTACGGGGATCAAATGACCAAGAATCAATTGACCTAGACCCTCTAGGTACTTAGTAAAAAATGAGCTGAGAGTTAGAATAGGGTAAGTTTCGAGTTATCGGACAGTTCTACTTTTTCGGTCATGTTAGAAATATATTCTATTTAATATTTTACTTCTTTATTTTATTTGGTACAAATTAAAATAGAAGTTATAATGTAATGATTATTTTCTTTTTATTATGTGATCGAAAATGTCGAACCGACTCATAACTTGAAACTTACCCTGCCCTCATTATTTATAACTTCCATGAATTTTACCTTAAATGTCCATCACCTTTCTCTCCATCACCTTTCTTGTTACCTTCGCAGAATGCGGAAGATAATGTTTTGGACGGCATTAATTTATTTATCATCTAGTTATTCTTTACCCTTTTTCAGATTCTTTCGAGTCCCCAAGAAAGGGTGAGGATGGGGTCGGTGCCCCCTGTGTGGGTGAAGGTGTCATTCTGTGTGCTTGGTGTGGTAGAGTCTGCAAAGAAACCACAGATGTGAACCACACCCTAGAAACCACAGGTGGTAAGAGGCACTTCTGTGGAGAGGTCTGCTTCAGTTACTGCAAAAAAGCTTCTTTCAAAAAACCTAAGGTAACAATTTTTTTTGTTTTTTAATAGTGTCTTTTTTGTCCAAAAAAACAATATTTTTCCATTAAAAACAAGTATAAATGAAAAAAAAAAATCATAAAAATATTTAAAAGTATATAAATTCAGGTTAAGAAAAAATAGTAAAAAAAATGAAATATATTAATTAAAAAGTTCTGTACAATCACATTCTGCTATGATAGACTGAAATGTGAGATAGTCTTCTATTGTTTTTATAACCCATATATCAATGTAAATTTTTTTTTATCAATGTATGTACAAATTTTAGTATCGGAATGTCTCCACACTTTCTATCATATAATAAACTAGCTATATAATTTATAATTAAATTATTATTATTCTATACTTTTTTTCTTACGTTCTAATATGTAGAAACATTCGTTAACTAGAAACTCCTAACTATTTAGGTAATGTGGTTGTCCATAAAAACAACTTTAATAGTTTCAGATGTTGTCTGTAGAATCAATCTAATTTTCTCCGTTTGTTTTCAGTTTTGCGACTGGTGTAAGCAGATAAAACCTACCGTAAGTTTCGTAGATTTCGCCGACACAGACCAGCAGTTGCACTTTTGCAGGTGAGAATTCGTAAACACAAAATAATGAATGAACCCTCCCCAACCTATTTACATTTTTAGTTTGGGGCAGAAATTTGGTTTTGAAATTTTGAAGAATGAAATACCAACGAATATGTCAAGTTGTCAACTATCTGTTCTTTTTCAGTGAAAAGTGCTTGAATCAGTACAAGATGCACATATTTTGCCAAGAAACAGAGACCCACCTGCAGCTGCACCCGCAGTTCAACGTCCTACAGAAGCAACAGCAGACACTACGAACGATCAACGCTACGTCGCTCATCACCCCAGACCTGTGGATGAAAGACCTGAACAACGGCGAGGAGAAGACCAACTACCTCTTCCTACCTAAGACTGATGATGGAGAAGAGGCGTCGAGAAGAGAGAACTCAATGTCCCCCATAAGCGTTGGTTCTCCTGAAGATGAAGCTTCGAGAGACACTGAAGAGAACAAATTCCCTAACGAGCCAGTCAATCTCATTATTGGTCCACGTAGAAAGTTACCAACTGGCAACCCGTCAGCTGATTCTAACCCTGAATCGAGCACTGTAAATCAACTCTCATATTTAGACACGGAAGTTGACGGACTGGGGAATCCAAACTTGCAGCTCTTTTCCAAATCGATGCAAAATCAAATTACGAATCGGCAAACCAATTCAGTAAGCAATGTAGCAAAAGTTGAGGTGAACGGTGATACTGAAAATGTCGAAACCGAACACCATCGCCCCGCGATTAGAGTCCGAGAATTGCACGAACAGAGCTACGCGGAGGATGAATCCGAACAAGAACAATCGTCCTCAGAAGTACCTTCTATGTCCATGTTCGAACGATTTGGCTCCCTTCTGGCCAAAGAAAGAACAAATTCATTCCCCAACTTGAGACCATTCGAACAAAGTAGTAATTCTATGATTTATCCTCAAATGCTACTTCAAAATCCCGAATTCCTTCAAAATTTTCAGTCGATATTGCAATCAGGTATGGTTCCCCAGCCACAACCTCCCAATATTCCCCTGCTGTCCCATTTATTGAATGCCAGAACAGACACCAATATTTCTATGATGAACAACCATGATAACAACCAAATGAATTTTAATCATCAATTCCGTATTAATCAAAACAGTCAACAGCCGCCTTCAAACAATCCGGAGACGCCTAACAATACCCCCAACAACACCTCTACTCCTGAAACTCCCAAGAAATTTTCGTTTCCAGAGAGTACACTAATCCTCCCAATGCCTCTGCCTATACCCATTCCTATTCCCATTCCAATCTTCATACCTATTAACGTAGATAAATATAAATCGAACTCAAGCGGCCAGGAGAACAATGCATCTCGAGACAATCAGAGTGAGAATGCAGAAGTTGCGCAATTGTTGCGGCAAACCAGCATGGCATCGCCGAACAAAGTGAATTTATTGAGAAGTGGGGAAGGTTCCAGACCTAAAACCATGAGGAAAGATGTCGAGAGCACCAGTAGAATTCAATCCTTCAAAAATACCTATAATAAACGAGTAGGGAATGTATCGAAAGAAATGAACTTCTCCTCCCACAAGAAGAGTTTGAATAATAAAATTCCATCCCGTGTGGAAATCAGTCCCCAATCTACCTCAAGTTACATGATGACTTCATGTCCGAGCGAAGCCAATTCTATCCCTCCTATGAGAACCCACCGGGAAAGAAGGAGTATTTTGAGCTACACTTCTGACGTCTATGAGATGGATAAATCCCTCCTGCCGAACAAACACATGGATAAATCCCTCTTAGCGAACAAACACATGGATAAATCTCTCCTACCGAACAAGCACATGGATAAATCCCTCCTACCGAACAAGCACATGGATAAATCCCTCTTAGGAAACAAACAAAAGCAACACGATCCCGCCGGCGAGTGTTCCTCGAGCTTCAAATCCAATTGTGAATCTAGTCTTAGTTTTAGGTCTATTATTCCTAAAGTAGAACCTATTGATAATGCGCATTTAGAAACAAATGAAGAGAACAACTCTGAGAAATGTAGTAAGAAACGCAAAATAAATTCACATCATCAGGAACCTATTTCTAGGTTTGGAAAAAGAAGGTAGAAATATATTCATTTAGGGAAGTTTCGAATTATCGGAGTTGGCTGCTTGAAAAATATCGAGTTAAAAAATGTTTTTCTTACGATCAAAGATCCGGAACTGTTCGATAACACGGAACTTACCTTACATCTATTCGAAGATCTTGCTATTGAATTCAGGTTAGGTACTTTATTTGTTATTACAAAAAAAAAGTTAGACAAGTTGAAGTAGTAAAGTATATCAGACAGTCTGTTATGATTTAAATTCTTCTTTCGTGTATGTAGGTATACCCCAATTTCCTTTTTTTTACTAAATTTTCCCGCTATTTTCCGTAAAATCCGAACTGGTTTCCGAAAGCGCACATCCCCCTCATTAAATATCATAAGTATTAGGTACTCCTATAGAACTTTTATTGAAGTAGGGTAAAAACTCAATTACTGACTGTGTACAGTTACTGGAGTGTTGTTTAAACATTAATTGTCAACATTCAGTTTAGCTCATGATCTAGGCTAAGATCTGAGTTACAAGATAGTTCCGCAATTTCGATCATAGAAGAAAATAACTAGTTAAGCATTAGATCTTTTTCTTATATGTTCTAAAATGTGAAACCGACCGATAACTCAGAACTTACCCTACACATAAACGCCCCATCTGGTAACTATGAACGCACGGTAATAGAGTAGTTACCCATTACTGTACGGTAATTGAGTAGTTGCTCCCTACTGTACGGTATTTGAGTTGTTACCCCTTACTGTACGGTAATTGATTAGTTACCCCTTACTGTACGGTAATTGAGTAGTTACCCCTTACTGTATGGTAATTGAGTAGTTACCCCTTACTGTACGGTAATTGAGGTGGTACCCCTTACTGTACGGTAATTGAGGTGGTACCCCTTACTGTACGGTAATTGAGGTGGTACCCCTTACTGTACGGTAATTGAGGTGGTACCCCTTACTGTACGGTAATTGAGTAGTTACCCCTCAATGTACGATAATTGAGGTGGTACCCCCTAGGGCCTAGTTTACGAAAATGGCGCCGTAATGTACCTAGTCATATGTTGTGTGTTATAGTGTTTGCTCTCTAAGATTATTAGGTAGTTACTATATTTCTCTTTGTGGCATCTGTCACTTTTCTCTATTTAACTTGATAAAACTATTCGAAATGTCTTATGATAATTAGGGTAAGTTCTGAGTTATCGAACGTTTCCACATTTTCGATCATGTGAGAAAACTAACCTTTTGTTTATTATTTATCTATTATTTTATTTGATATTCATTGTACCTGCACGTATCATGGATACCAATTAAAATGAAAATTAGGTACCTAATAATTTTTATATTTTTTACTCAAGTCAAAAATGTGGAAGCGTCCGATAACTCGGAACTTACCTTATACTTGTTTTAAGCATTGACTTTTTTGTAAATGATTTCCTAAGTTATAATATTTTATGTCATTTCTATGTCATCTGCATTTCTCTGTTGTAAAATATCAATTGTTATTCTGTAATTAAAATGGAAAGACTGTAGTTTGTGTTTCTAACTTTAAAATGGCGTAACAAATATAGTTACGTATTTATATGTTCACTTAGTATACGGTTTCCATTCATATACCTTTTATAGGTTGCTGGGTAATTTGACCTGCTAGTTATTTGACCCTCTGGTAATTTGAGCCCTGCTCCGCTTGTAATTTGATCCTAGTGTTGTAATTGGACTCCCAGTAACAGGGGGTGTTCAGAAAAATAAGCCAACCGACTTTGATCATGTATTATAATTTTATAAACGAGTGTAGTCGAATAACTTGTGAACAAGATTTTTCTGACTTTATATTTGCATAATATGTAACATATCCTAATTAAATTTACCGTATTCAATGGTGAAATTAACCGTAAAAGTTTCTCGAAAAGATTTAATTTACTCGGAGGAAATATTTCACACAAATTATGGAGTAATAGAAATTAAAGTACATAGGCTTAGCCAACTGCAATCGCGTTTTAATGAGACAAAGATATTGTAGGTACCTACCACCACGATGAAATCTATCTAAATGAAAATAGATATAGCCTATATCTAAATGAAAAATAGACGAAATCTACCCATAGTAAACAGAATAGTATATTCTCTGTACTGTGATCTACCTATCTAAAAAAGGCATATGATTCACTCGAACGCTTTTCATGCAATGTGTTAATGTAGGTACATGATCGTGCGAACCGGTCCAAATTTTTTGTTCAGTCTTTCGATGTTTAATATTTTGTAAAATAAAATTGGCCTATGCTTTCATTTTTCGAAACATTAACTCCTCCAAAATCAGAAGTTGCACCTCCGAAATATGAGAGGGATTGGATATTTTCTTTTATTTAATTTAAGAAATTTATTTGTTCTAGAAGTAATCTTATCTAGGTATATCTTATATAAAACTATTTATCATTATTTTTAGAAAATGTTATATCTGTTCATTATTTATGTAAAAATTACTAGGTAATTAAAAAACACTTTAGCTATCCCATAAAAGTTTTCTATATGTAACTCAAAGAAAACTTGTTTTGAGAGATAACTCTTGTAAAATTATGAACTGTTGGAGCTTCGTGTGAATTTGTTTCAAATTTTGAATCAATTTTTATTTTTATGATCTGTTTTACGAAAATATTGAAACATAAGCCTTATAAAATTAAAGAAATGGTTCATCAAGTCCTTTAACGGTGCAGCTAATTTGCTAAAATGCACTGCTCAGTGACTGCTGCAGCAACTGGTAAAGTGTTCTCCAAGAAATCCTCCATTTTTTGGCTTCTGTTCTCAGTAAAATAGTGAAAATACATGTAAATATAGGAGGAAATTAAGAATTGTTTGCACAGAAAATGAAAAAAGTTCCATATTCTAATTCTGCAGACAGAGTGTGCAGCAATGATGCAATCAATTGATTGTTGCGATATCGATCCCAGTTTGTATTTGGTGCACAAAATCCCACTACTTTCTCTAAAAGCTGAAACAGTCCACAAACATTTCTAATTATTTGTCTGATCCATCAACATTTTAGCAATTTATCCACCGAAATTAATGGTAACATAGAAATAAATAGCTTGAAAGTTGAAATCCACTGACTTTGCCAGAATACTATTTTCAAAGAGGGAAAAATTTAAAATTCCACTGACATATCAGTGGAATTTACCATGAAATACAGTCTGGTATTGATCAATCATCAATAGCTGCAGGCATGTGGCATGTGCTGTCTATTCTATGATTCTGAAAACTATGACAGGATTTGATCATTTGAGCATGAATCCTGGGTTTAATTTCTATGTTCCCATATTAGCTAGTTGCTGGGCCCAAATCCCAATTTCTTCAAATAAAATCCTTGGGTCTGTAGAAACTGTTGGAGACATTCTTTTCAGACTGGACTGTCCAGGACAGTGCTAACGATTGATTAATTAGGTACAAATAGATTGCGAGGCAAAATTTATAGATATTGCAGATCAGTCGTATGTGTATGACATTGTCACACTTACATTGTATTAGTATTAGACTATTAGGTAGCTACTGTTAAATTGGGCCCCCTTGTTCGGTTGTGTTAATTAGCATGTCTTATTTAGATATCCTACTTGCTTTTGGCTAACTTGGCTTAAATATGAAGCTATTGTAAGTTTGATCAATTGGATTAAGGGTCATTGATTTATTATTTTAAAATTTGTAGGTGGGTCACTGGGTGCTCTGGGTGCCAATCCAACATGCTCTTACAATAATATGAGTTACGACTTACCTAAGTCTTTTTTTATATGACAACTGAATGTTTGGCAGCTTATTAAGTTATTGTTCTACCTTTCACACAGATATCTTAATATTCATTCTTTGGTCTACATTGACTAAAATATATAAATTTAATATTTTCCTCACCAGGTATTAAGAAGAAAAAATTTCAAATTTTCACTATGGGTTTTGGAATGTTTAATTTAGTTGAGGCAATTGTACTCTGTCTGAATGCTGTTTGTGTTCTACATGAGGAGAGATTTCTTGCCAAATGTGAGTAATATTGAAGTTACTTTTTGTTGATTGGCTACTGATGGAAATATGAAGCAAATTAATTTTTATTTCCTTTAGCTACTAAATTCCTATAACTAGATTATTTGATACTCCTGAAATTCTATTTATAGCTATATAAAGTGCTGCAGTCTGACATTAGCTTTGTTTGTTTGTTACCACTTTAGTGGTTTTAATGAACTGATCTAATAAATTAGTAATAATTCTACATTTTGAAAAGAATTACTCATAAAAGATGAAACTAATTTAAATTAATTCTAGAAGGTAGGGTAATCAATAACTAAATGCTATTATTCTTTGTTAATTTGATAGAATATAGATTGAGCTTTATTATAAACTATGATGACTTTAAACTGTCAATAATGACTTTAAGCTTTAAAAAATGTGTCTTTGGCAAAATGAATATTTAACATAATTTTTAATAATGCTCAGTTGATTGTTTCTCCCCGATAATATGTATTGATTAATTTGCATCTGGTAGTTAGTCCAATTTTCTTAATTATTTGTTCAGATAAATAAAATTTTATGAAACTGTAAAGAAAAAAAAGATGTGTTTCAAACTTTTTCACTTATACTTATTGAGGTATGACCGTATGACCTAACTTTTTACTTTGTGTCTTCTTCAGTGCCAGGATGGGACTCTTCTCCAGCTGTCTCAGGTTATGGTGTGGAGGAACCTGGCTTCAAATCTCAACTCTTTCATCTCATAAGATCCATCAGGACAGTCATGAAATGTGAGTAGCTAGTGCTAATTGTTTGAACAAGAATGGACGTAATTTTATGAGTAGAAAAATAGTTACCATGACATGAAACTAATACTTGCGGTTGTATAATGTTTTTTCACCAAAAAAATATTATTTGTCCTGATTGAAATAAAAATAAATTTCTTCTATCTAAATTAGCTAGCTATGACAAAAAAAGTAGCTCTCCACGAGAGAAGAACAAATATTTCTCTTTGGTTTTAAATGTTGGTATTTTTTAATAATTAACTAGCTACAATAATATTAGTTGAAATAAAAATGATGAATTGATGATGTTAATTATTTATCCTCTTCAATTCATTTTCATATTCAGACTTCAGAAAACCTAGCAATGTCCTTTCCAATTTAATCACTGAATTTATTTTCTATTCCACAGATCCATTGGTGGTGGTGAATGTATTTTTAATCACATTTAAGTTAGTCTTTGGGTAGATACTCCAGGATAAAATCTAAATATGATATTAACTATTTATAGGTAATTTATTTTTATATTAATAATATTTCCCATCAGATAGCTATAGATGAAATTATCTTTATACATGTCAATTTTCATTTAACTGTTATATTATTTCTGTTAAATCTCAAACATATTTAGCTTAGTCTTTATATTACTATTTAACTAATGCTCATGAACAAATTCTTAACCAGCTACATTGAAAATTATTCTAGCTAATAGGTAGTTAATAAATAATAACATAGGTAATACAACCTTTGTTATCTTGCTATTATTTAAAATCTATTTAAAAGCCCTTGGTAAAACATAAAATGAAATTTAAATGTTGGTAACAAAACAATATAATAGTCCCATCTATTGTATTTTTAACCTCTTATTCTACTGATCACATTTCTTAACTTGAAATGAGTGTAAAAATTTGTTTGCTTAATAATAAAGGTTTTTTAATTGGACCTTATGTTCATCCAATTTTTATGTTCATCTATTTCATCATTCTTGGTTATTTTTTTCTATATTTCTAGTAGAGTCAAACTGTTGCTCATGAATTAATGATTTATTATATTAGTCATTTAAAAAAATATTTTAATATATTTTGTATTTTATTCAATCCTTTTATATCACTATATTATAATAGCTACTTAATTCTTCAATAAATTTATGAAGATAAGTTGGAAGTAAAATATTGAAATTTTTTTATTGAGTTGTGTATTAAAATATTCATTTCAAATTAATTACGGATAAGATTTAACTGCATGGGATGAGTTAATTATCCTACTACATGCATTTTAATCAAACACATTGTAATAGCCAATTATTCATAAACCTAATGACCAAAGGAGCTTTATCCACAAGCTGTCTGTGATAAATGGAAGGATGGTGTCCCATGGCCCCTGAACTGTTGTAATTTGGATCTTATCATGTCTTCATTTTTATAATTTTTTAACGCTACTTGCAGTTCTAGAGAATAGAGCTAGGGTTATGCTCTTCAACTAAGAGGTCTTGGATTTCATGTTAGGTAAGCGCATAGGCTTCATTTACTATCCCCTCCTCTTCAATTTCCTCTTAGATTTTGTGTTAGGTAGACTTGTAGGCTCCATTTACTATCACCTCTTCATTTTCCTCTTAGATTTTGTGTTAGGTAAGCACATAGGATACATTTTCCTCTTTCATGATTGAGTGCAGTTACTAACAAATTAATAATAAATATTGAAGATGTTTCCTAAAAATTAGTTAATTTATATGCTATTTAAATTGAAGTACCCAGGGGCTCTTACCCAAAAGCTTCTATGTTGAGGAAAGAGAAGGGGTGTGGTGCCCCCTGGTCCCCGAGCTGTTCTAATTTCTTTTTCTTTCAATATCAATTTAAAGACGTAAAACAGTGCCCTCTCTTCATTTTGTCTGTAAATTGCAGATAGCTCGTAGTAATTTTGATAAAAAGTTTTTTAGTATTCATATTTGATATATTTATATACAATGAAAGTTCAACTAAAAATCTTTATAAAAATATAAATCATCTGTTTAGTATATTCAACAAGTAGCTCAGTCAGACTGATCAAAGTATGAAGTATCGTTTTGCAAATCTCGTTACTGTTGCCAGCTGATAGGGTGCATAGCGTCAGTTAATGGCTACTCGTTGATGATCTTCAGTGTTGTCGTTTGATCCGCCATGTCTTCTGTAGAGGAACTAGCTGCTTCTATTGAGGAGTACAACAAGGAGGTAAGGAACTTGATTAGCTGATTGAAGGTAGACTTGATTACCTGATTTAAACATGTTAGCTATAGGGTAAATTATGAATTATTGGTCGGTTTCACATTTTCACATAGAAAAAATTATATTATAATATAAATTGAAAATTATTATTAGCTATAGCTATCGTTTTTTCTTATATGTCCGAAGATGTGACCCAACCGATAATTTGTAACTTACCCTATCAAGTTAAACTTTTTAACTTTAAAAATTTCAAACTTTTTATCCAATATATAAATAATATTTTTATAGATCTGAAAATTATTGGACAGAAAATTAAGAAGTTCACATCAATTTTTCAAACTACACTATTTAGCTAACCCTTCCTTTTCAGCTCACTGACGTGAGTCGCTCTCTACAAAGCCCCAACCTCTCCTCAAGTGACAAGGAGCAGTTAGAAGAACTGCAGCAGAACCTCCTTCAGTTGTTAGAGTTGAGTTTGGATCAACTGCAGAGACTACAGAGCAATGAGGAACCTAAAGATACTTTGGACGATGAAATGGCACTCTTTAAGGCAAGATACTTATAGATAACTTTGTTGATAATAAAAATACACCAGAAATACATAGATGAATAAAATAGACATTTATTAAGCCCGTTTATAAGTTCCAGTATTATCAGTGGATCTTTTTATACAGAAAATAATCTGCTAGAATCTTTAGGATTTAGCTAGGTATAATATAAGGTATATCAAAACAATAATGAACTAGGAAATCATCTATGAACTCAGAATAGCTATGTGCGTTGACACAGTTCATGAATAGGGTGTTGACAGTGTGCTTTTAAAATAATAGATCCAAATAGTCTTATAGCCAGAATGAATTAAATTGTATTGAATCGTTCAAAACCAGTGGTCAATAGTTTTTGATACCATTTCGTTTTGTTTATATGATATTCTTGGCATCTATGATTTTAAAGCATATTGTCACAACCTTATTCACATTCTGATACAAGCTTTTTCGAGTTCTGCCATGTTCTCCACTTTGGGTTATGAAGTTTTACTATTTTTCATGGACTTCATTTTTTCTTTTAGTTTCAACACTTTGCAGTAGCTAAATAATCATATTATTTTACCAGTTTTCTCTTTTCAGGCAGAGATAGCATCACTTGATGCTGCCTGTGAAGCTGCCGTAGAGTTGACCTCTGCAGACAGCAACTCTAGCCTACCTACTGACGACAACACTCTTGACGTAAGGACTCTCCTTCTAAGCAATTCCGCCCCCTTCGTCAAGGTGTGGAGTAGAGATGCGGTGTCGGTGCTGGAAGGAGAGCCCGTCAGAGCACCTTTCACCGAGGGTTGGGGTGGGCACACCTACCATAATGCTGTAGTCATGAGTGTCACATATGATGAGCAGTGTCCTATGGTGAGAAAATACTTAACTGGTAGCTACATCCTTCTTTTAAATTCCAAAATCCTATCGAGGCTTTTAAAAGTTTCTACCAAATTTGACTGCTAGATTAGTTTTGCCCATTGAAAAGGACTATCAATTTAAGAATAATAAAAGCTTCATCAATACTCTTCTCTCAGGCCACAGTCCTGTTCAGTCAACCCACCAGCCTGGCAATGTTGCCGTGTCGTTTCTACCTCTCCGACACGTGTAACTTTGGGGCAGAGTGTCAGTTCAGTCACGGCTATGAAGTCAGCGTCACAGACCTTAGAGTTTATGAGTGAGTACCTAATTTGTGATAATCTTCTTGAGTAATTCACTAGGAATTCAATTCCAAATTAAAAAGCTTTGTCCAAGAATTTCTTATATCTTTCAATTTTTTACTGTTGTGGCTGTTTATTTCATAATTATTATTGGTAGATAGCTACTTGAAATTTGTAAGTGTAATGATAGAAGATTGTGCTAGGTTATGTTCTCTGCTATCGGACAGTTCTCTATTTTTGATAATATTGTTTTTGTGTCATTAATTGTTCAATTGTTTTACCTCATTCCACCAGAGAGCCAAAGAGCGTCAGAGAAAAGAGTCACGTCCTCTGCAAGCACAGTGACACGTCAGGTGGCAAGAGACGGAAAGAGGCGGCACTGTTGTGGCACAATGGCACTGTTGAGTGTGTCCTGCCACACAGTGCCAGTGTCAACTGTCTGGACTGTAAAGAAGTGGTGGAGTGTACCTTGGACAACATAGTCACCACGTGGCATGAGGTTATTTAGTTTTTCAAGCTTTTGAATAGAAAAACTTTGTCATTTTTTATACATTGTGAAAATATTAACATTTTTTTACACAAAAAGAAATTCCATTGAGCATATATTTTTAAAATCAAATGAATAACAGTGTCACATTTCAGTCTATCCTTTCTATTTCTAGGACAGCAATTCCCCCGAAGGTTCTATCCCGGACCTAGCAAGTGTGCCAGAACCTCCTGAAGAAGTGGAGGAAGCTGCCCCCCAGCCAATGATGCTGGGGGGTGGAAAGAACAAAGACTTTGGACACTGGGAGAAGTACACCAAAGGTATTTTTGATACCAATTACAAATTATTTTAATTTTGACCATGATACCTGCAAGTATCATGAATACCAATTTGTGAAATACTTAAAAAATAGTTATAGGATGTGGAATCATCCACTAATTCCCAGCTTCCCCTACCCCCTCTAACCCTCCCCCCTTCCCCCACAGGCATTGGTTCACTGCTGATGCAGAAAATGGGTTACACCCCAGGGTCTGGTCTGGGCAAAGATGGAGAGGGGAGGATAGAGCCTGTCCCTGCCTACCTCTACCCTGTGGGGGTGTCTGTGGATAGGTGAGTGATGGGAGAAAAAGATGGTGGGGCCATAGAAGATTAACTCTCATCTTCTATCGCCCCACCATAACTTTTCAATCGGATTTTATTTCTTTAAAGTATCATGGATATCAATTAAAGTGAAATAATTTTTAAATCGTGTTCTTTTTTATGACTGAAAATGTTGAACTGACTGATGATTAGTAACTTACCCCCCAATTTCAGGTGCATGGAACTGAGGGAGAGGAGTGGGGGTGAGAACATGCTGCAGGTGAGGAGGGGGGTATTAAATATATTAACCTGGAGATGGTCTAGCTAACTCCTTTGTCCTTATTGTGGAATTATGACTAGCTACTTTTCATTCTCAGTATAATGTTCATTTAGCACTTTCTCCGCGTCTCTCATCATTACGCGGAAGACGGGTTAAGATTAATAATAGCTAACTGTTTTTACTCGTGTCTTACATAGCTGTTATTAGCTATAAAAACGTAGCTAGGAGCAAGTAAAGATAACGGACCAGAAATGAAGCTGGTAAAGATAATGGACCAGAAATTAACCTAGTAAAGATAACGGACCAGAAATAAAGCTGGTAAAGATAATGAACCAGAAATTATCCTAGTAAAGATAACGGACCAGAAATTAACCTAGTAAAGATAATGGACCAGAAATTAACCTAGAAAAGATAATGGACCAGAAATTGACCTAGTAAAGATAACGGACCAGAAAATAAACTAGTAAAGTCAACGGATCAGAAAACTTTCTTTTAGTTTTAAAAAATATTTGCTCTAGAATTTTTATAATATACATCCTTATAAATGATAATATTAATGTTTATACATTAATTTTTCATATTTTATTAATTGAAAGAATTGATAAAAAAACGTGATCCATTTTGAAGTTGTGTGAAGAACGAGTAGTAAAAAAATGGAAAAAACTTCTGCTGAAATCCTTTATAGTGGTATCTATGATTCAAAAATTATATTCTTATTCCAATTACTGGTCAAATCTATACTAATAATTTCCTTAAGTGTGTTTATTTATTTGGTATCCGCTTTTACTCGACGGATATTAAACATGAAGAATGTAACTATGATACGCACGGGAATATATTGACTTGATATTTAAATTATTTTTATTCAATATTTGTGTGTATTTTATCTATAAAATATTGTATCAGCTTATGCAGAATTTTTTTTTTCAATTGAGTTAACTGAAAGAACATAATAACGGGTGATAAATTACTATTGAAGACCCGTTATTTCTAACGGGCAAATACACTAGTATTTAATAATTTAACCAAATAAAGTTAACCGACCAGAAATGAAGCTAGTAAACATAACGGACCAGAATTTAACCTAGTTAAGTTAACGGACCCTGGTCCGTCATCTTTACTTGCTGCCGTAGCTACTATATTACTAAATTGCTGTTTTTTTATGGTCAGGTCGAGAAGCGAATGTTGAGAGACCAGAAAAAAGAAGAAAAAAGACAACAGAGAGAAGAGGAGGAACTTTCCAAGAACTCAGTGTTCGATATCATTAACAACAAACTATCTGGTGAGTAGAATAACTTTTTGATTCATTTGATGTTTAAAAGCCTCATTAATTATAAAATTACGCCATTTAGCGGTGAAAACGTCTATCTCTGTGGTGCATGCGTTTGTCAATATTTATCAGCAAATCTGTACCAACGCCATCTAGCAGTACAACTGACTATTTATTCATTTATTTTCTCAGCTGTTTAATTATATTAAGATGCAGAATTTGTAGAATACGTCCCAATAGTGTATGTCTATTAGTTGATAAAATGAAGTAGGAATAAAGTTTCATTGTTCCTTTAGTTTCACTTGCGCGTTTTTATTATGCCGCAGCAAAGAAAATGATGCATGAAAAAAACGCTATGAATGAATAAACGAAGCTATGCGTTTTGTATGTCCACACTTACAGTGGGTGTTTTTTAATGCTCCATTATTGTTGAAATAAAAACGCCATGTGTAAAATAAGCCTAAATCTGTTCATATCTAATAACAAACCCTGCCTTCAGATAAAGGCAGGACTTCACACAATGAAGGTGGTAAGAAGAAGGTGATAGGAGTGGGAAGAAGTCATCTGAGTGAAGACTCCACCAAAAGTCTCAACATGAAGAGCTACCAACTGCACTCTCAGGGCCGCCAACTGGAGAGGGAGATAGAGAAGCTGGAGGCCTCCATCGAGAGGCAGAGTAAGGACAAGGGGGCTCTGGAGGGCCTCCGGGAGAAGCTCAAGGGCAAGAGGGAGCAGTTGGGGGTAGTGAGGGGGGCGGAGAAACGTGTAGATGGGGAGCAACAGGCTAGGAAAGATGCTAAGAAATACGCTGTCTTTTGAGAGTTGGTATCTTTTATCTTCTCTTGGATGGATGTGGAAAAAAAGATGATGAACCCTCTGTATTGAATTGCTATTCCTCTTACACTTTATGGTAAATTTCCTGTTATCGAACAATTCCACATTTCTGACCATATAAGAAAAAACAGATCACCTGTACAATCTGCATCCCAGTCCAGTTTGGGGTGCTGATCACAGTACATAGAATAGGTTGTATGTACTATTGTGCTGATTGTGTACAGGAGTGAAGTCAGGAGAGCTATGTCAAATATTATTACCTAGTGCTATGTCAAATATTATTACCTAGTGTTATGTCAAATATTACTACCTAGCAGAGGTGGGCGTTCCGCACGAATGTTCGCGAACCGGTTCGGACTGGAAAATGGGTTCGGACATTCGGAACCTCTTCAAAAACGTTTCGGACTTCAGTGTTCGGAACGTCTTTTTCGCAAGTTCGAACCTCCGTAGCCGGGGAAAACTGACTTGTTCATCTAATTATTTTACGTTCTGAACATGTACCGTACACGTACGGACATGTACGTGAAACAGCAGTTCTACCAGTGCAACTCCTCGATCTATAATGTAGTCATGTGAAGTCACCGTATAATTATTATCATAAATTTATTATATTAACCCAAATGAATTTGACGTATGTTTTCTAGGCACATCTTTTTTAAATTACTTTATATATTTCATGTCATTTGTTTAAATTTACTGGCCTTTCTTGACTTTGTTCCTACATAAATACCAACTATATTTTTGAATTCAAAAGTTAAATATTTATGTATCGGCGTAAATCACATAAATTATTGAATTAATTGTACTTTAGTGACGTGTGGCAACGTAGAAATACATATTGGTTACAAAACGCAAGAATGTGTCCACGTTTTTATGTAGTAGAGACAAATGCGAGAGCTGTGATTGGTTCACACTCCATCCAATCACAGTTCAGCTCACTCAGTTGCTAATCTCTTATAGCTATACCTATACCTATGTATTTACTTCTCCTTATATATTCAATATTTTTCTTTAAATTTGGTTCACATTAGTTTAGTACATATACTAACAACTTGTAAAAATACAGTAACGTAGTTTTATAAATAAGACATGTGTTTTTTTAACATAGAGTCAAACTTTCTCGTTGTTTCTGACAGTCAAACTCATTACGGTTAATAATAATATTTAATAGTAAATAATCAGTATCTTGTTGAAAAAACTTTTTTATATATATATGTTGCCCTAATAGCCTTGGAAGTAATAAGGCCGAATATAAAAGTGTAGACTTTAGTTCACTTCCATTTTTTTCATTTATATACCGAAAGAATCCGAGGTTAGCATACAAATGTTCGGAATAAATGTTTGGTTCGGAACAAATGTTCGGACCAAACTTTTCAAAATTTGGTTCGCTATACGGAGGTTCGGAACCCAAAATCGACGAAGATTCGGGTTCGGATTCGGAACCTAAAAAAAGGTTCGCGCGCCCAGCTCTGCTACCTAGTGCTATGTCAAGTATTACTACCTAGTGCTATGTCAAATATTACTACCTAGTGCAATGTCAAATATTACTACCTAGTGCAACAATGTCAAATATTACTATCTAGTGCAACAATGTCAAATATTATTACCTAGTGCTATGTCAAATATTATGTAGGTTTTTAGTTTATATAGTTTGTAATATATGTGAATATGTACAATAAATAATTTAATAACATCAAATATCCGGTTCTTTACCCAATGATCGGCTAACAACAACAAAAAGACCAAAACTAGAAAATCTATATCTAGGCTACGGTTAGGTACTATGGGTGCGTATTCTGACGATTTTTTGTTCTGACGACTTGGGATGAAAACAAACTTTTTCTTTCCAATGCGAGTTGGTTACAGTGGAAGTGACTTGGTCGTCCAAATACGTACGAATTCATTTAGAACAACTTCAGCGTTCAAACAAATTTGATTTTTTTTTCATGCGACCAGCAATTGCTTTTGGCTATTTTGTGTTTTTCTTACTTTTAGTTGTTGTTACTGTTTACCCTTGTGATTTTGAAATATATTATCTTATATCAGGAATAGTACAGTTATTATTGGTTTATAGTTTTATAACCCCTACTAAAATAAATAATATATTTATAGGAAACATTCTCATTATTTAAAATATTAGGTATTTGAACAAAAATTTGTTTAGTGAAAATGATAACCAGAGTAGAGTAGCGTCTGTTATTTCAGAGGTACTCAGGTAGGTGTTTATTTTTTAATTCCTCTCGAAATACATAGTTTAGACCCCAATATTAATTGAGTTATTTTAAAAACCTAATATTCAAGGTAAATCGATATTTATTGAATTTATATTTCATAATTTCAGTGCAATTTTAATTTATCTACTGAGTAGGTATGCAGAAACATGCTGAAGAACAGAAAATGTATAACTAGCTATATTGTAACCAGCTCATTTAGGGTAAGTTCTGAGTTATCGAATTGTTCCACATTTTCGATCGGTTATATAAAAATGAATATATTAATTATTTTCCAGTTTAATTGCCAATTGGTATCCATTATGCTTACATAAATTGGTACCAATTCATTAGTCCGACACTTTTGCAGTTTATTTCTAATTTAACATCTAATTTATGTATAATGGTAGCATGCTGCTACCAAAAGCAATGCACGTATGCTCTGAAAATCATGCACTTATGCCTTGAAAGCATGCACTTAAGCTCTGAAACATGCTTTTAAAGCTTATTGTATGCATTTTGTATTTACATTTAGGTTAGTTAGGTTGTCCACTTTTTTCGCCATTTTCTTTGCCTTTACTTTAAAAAAAGTGTAGGTACATTGTTTGGTAGGACTATATAAAAACATTCAGATATTAAATATCTGAATTGTCTTTTTTATAAAATATTTATAGGTATAGAAGTTTTGGAGTGGAAAACGTTATACCTATTAGGCTATTAAATAAAACTATTATTCAGTTTATTGTTTATTTTTAGAAATTTCTCAGTAACAAAGGGAAACTTTTAATTCGTATTATGTACCTTAGTAAAGTAGACTAATGGTTCGCACTGCGTTCCCGTGCTAAAGAACTCGAAGAACATTCCTTCAAGGTACGAAGTACGGTCCTTCGGTTAGCGTTCCCATGCAACCACTTCAATGTGTACGATTCCGTGGTATAGAAATTAATATCACCAATTAATTAAGGATATTATAATCACTAATGTGGTTTAGGGGGTTTAAACAGTTTAATAAATTAATATTCTAACACGTAAAATTATGTCAATTATCTATTTTTTAATTTACAAAAAGAACAGGGGTTTCTACTTCCTTCCGCATTTTTCGTTTGTTGTTTACGTTTCTGACGTCACGATGGACAGGTCGACGTGCTATCTACCGTGTCGTCGAGTACCACGAACCGTGACGAACGTTCTTCGGCATGGGAATGGTTGGTTCTTGTATAGAACTGAGGAAGTCCTTCAAGCTCTTCCGCACGGGAACGCACCATGAATAGTGAATATTAAATTAATTTAAATAGTACCGTAAACATGCAGATGAAAACTAAGTAAAACTCAAATAACAATAACATAACAGCAAAAAACAAATAACTTATATATCGGTGCTAGGACAATTGCCACCCGCGGACAATTGCCACCCAAATAATTAATATCAGACCTCTTAACTTTAAAAATGGTGATAAAATATGTATATTATTGTTGTACGATTAATTATTAATTATATACATTATAAGATAAAAAAAAATATTATTCGGTTTCTGAATGTGCTTTTTAAATATAATATTTTTCAAATCTTATGTTATCGAATACTTTATACCACTTCTTTAGAACGATTCAAATCTGTTTAATTCCCTGATCGTCTATAACATTTTCAGGATTTATGATTTTAAAAACATATCATCACAACCCTAATTATATTGTCAGGATTCTTAACTTGTATATTATATTACTGGGTAGTAATATAAATACCTATTGTTTTTCCTTTTGCAAATAATTATAAATAAAGGCCTATTCCGGGCGAGATAATTTAATTCTATTAATGGAATAACGTCTGCTTCAGTCATTTGGTTGACTATATCACTGACATCAAAAGGAAATAAAATACAAGGGACTTGAAGAAGCAGTCAGAAAGGAAAGTGGCTTCATGAACAAAGTCACCTACCACCGTGGGTTACAAAGCTCATGGATGCAGAAAAGCTTCTCTGTGAATGCAGTCACTTAAAAAGGAATGTGACGAAAGGGTACACAATAATTCTTATAAAAACAACAAACAATTTATTATATCAACTATGGGAATAATTAATTTTCTAAAAAAAATATTAAATGTGGAATGAATTTTTTTCTATCTTATAATGTATACAATTAATAATTAATCGTACAAAAATAATATACATATTTTATCACCATTTTTAAAGTTAAGAGGCCTGATAATAAATATTTGGGTGGCAATTGTCCGGGGGTGGCAATTTTCCGGGTGGCAATTGTCCGGGGGTGGCAATTGTCCGTGGGTGGCAATTGTTCGCGGGTGGCAATTGTCCGGTCACGTATATATCAGTAGCATTGCATTTTATGACTAGACAAATAAGTCTAGAAAAATATGCAGCATGCGATAAAAAAAATGCATGTAATATGCATTTAAGAGTAACTGCATGCGGCATGCATGCACCATGCGTTTAATGCCATGTCACAACCCTAGTCATAATGCCTAATGAATATTAGAAATGAAAAGAAAGAAAGATAAAATTATTTTATTATATTGATAATTTATTAATTGAGTATATGTATCTATCTATATTCTATACTAATAATTTCCCTCGTGTATTTATTTATTTGGTGTCCGCTTCTACACGATGGGTATTAAACATGAAGAATGTAACTACGATACGCACGGGAATATATTGACTTGATATTTAAATTCTCCTGTTTTTATTTAATTTTTAAATGTATTTTTTTTTTATAAAATAAATTAGACTATTCAGAAAATTTAATTTTCATTGAATTCATTAAAAGTAAACTAATAACGGGTAACAAATTGGTATTGATGATGACCCGTTATTTTAACGGGAAAGTACACTAGTCTAATAATTATTTTTATTTTAATAAAATAAAAATGGAGAAATAACACAGAAAGATGTAACTGTCTGACTCTTGAGACGTGCCCCATAAATCTATCCTGTCAAGGGGGTGGCTTGCGTTATACCCCCGAACTGTTGTAATTTGGATTAAAGATTATTCTTTTAGCTACTTAAACAGACGTTAAACTCCTTCCTATAATAATTAAATCTCTTAATCCTTCACCTATCTAGATATTTCTTGTTTACATTGATATATTTATTTCTTATCTAAGCTATAGATAAAGATAACAGCTTCAGTATTCTGATAACTACAACACATATCGAAAACAAAGTCTTAAACGATGCCTGTGTTGTTCTTTCCCCCAACTCCGGTAACAAAGTTAGGACAGTTGTTTTCTCTACAAAGTTAGCCAGTCCCTTATCCAATGTAGCGAATTGTAAATTCTGAAAACTTTCGGAGATGTTGTTAGCAACTAAGAAAACTACAGACACAATTCCCTCCTGTGAATGTGCATATATTAGCTATTTATTCACAGGGGGATATGTATTTATTAGACTATGCATTCATTGGGATATATGCACAGTTCATACTGCACATGGTGGATGCAGCGCCGCAACTTGTTCCTCGGGCAAGGTACTGCATACGGCACTTATTCTTAGTGTAGCGGCAGCGCCGTTACTTTTGTGCTAATGTAGCGGCGCTGTCGCTTCTTTTGAAGTCAAAAATGTTTCAAGCGGTGAAATTGGACATCATTCAAGGCGATGAGATATATAGGACTCATAAGTTAACTATTCGAATTAACAAACTAAAAGTGGCAAAAGAAAAGAACATGATATACTGTACGCAACTAGTTGAGGTTATATTAGAGGAGATATATTCTATGTTTAGACTTCAACTGGAGGATTCAGATTATATTAAGCAGGCCGCAGTACTTCATCAGTAGTTTAAGCTATCATAGTTCGAATGGGATAGCAAGGAGATTGAAAAAACTATGGCAATGTTGGTGAATGAAAAACTCGTGGAGAATTATTCTAACAGTACCTAACTCAAGCATTGAAAGCGAAGATAACCTAGAAACATTGTTCAACCAATTAAAGAAAATTTCCTCCAAACTAAAGGTACGTTTTGCATGCCGCGATTGTTAATTGCGATTATCGCTGAGCACTAATTCAATGTTATTTGTATGGGGCTGTTTTGCAGCGAGCAATTATCGTTGAGCTCTATTTCAATGAATTCTTCTTGCTGCGCGATCATCGCTGAACGATGATCGCAACAATCGCTGCATGCAAAACGTACCTCAACGAAGGTGAGCGATTCGTCAAAGATGATTACTCCCAACAACACTCTCTCTCTTCTCCATCAGCTCCCCATGTAAGTCATTGATGTAGCCATTCAGCCAATAGTACTCGCCTACTCCATCAAGTGCTGCTGTAGAGAGGATGTTCTCACTTGATGAAGACTTTTTATAACCTAAACAAACTAGCTTGAGTAATTATCATTTGGAAATGTTAGTTTTCATGAAAAGTAAATAGGTAAATAATCAGTGAACCTCTTAGTGAGAGTGTTAAGGAGGTAATGATAGTGCGGATGAATTTTTTTTATCTAAGGTCATTAGTGAATACATCAAATTCAATTTTACAGCATATATCATATATTTTTAAAAGTAGCACTGTTTTTCCAAGTTCTTGTTGAGTTATTATCATCCATTATCTTCGCAAATTGCAGAAGGTAATGATTTGGTCGACATTTATGTATTTATTTCTATGTAATCGTATTATTCGAATAACTCAAAAAGTATTCAACCAAATTGCCTGAAATTTGGTTTGATGATTGGTTATTATTCAGAAATAATTTGGTTATATCTTTGGAGCTGTGCATTCATTAGCTGTGCATTCATTGGATGTGCATTCATTAGCTGTGCATTCATTAGCTGTGCATTCATTGGCTGTGCATTCATTAGCTGTGCATTCATTAGCTGTGCATTCATTAGCTGTTCATTCATTAGCTGTGCATACATTAGCTGTGCATTCATTAGCTGTGCATTCATTAGCTGTGCATTCATTAGCTGTGCATTCATTGGCTGTGCATTCATTGGAACTGTGCATTCATTAGCTGTGCATTCATTAGCTGTGCATTCATTAGCTGTGCATTCATTGGCTGTGCATTCATTAGCTGTGCATTCATTAGCTGTGCATTCATTAGCTGTGCATTCATTAGCTGTGCATTCATTAGCTGTGCATTCATTGGCTGTGCATTCATTAGCTGTGCATTCATTGGCTGTGCATTCATTGGCTGTGCATTCATTAGCTGTGCATTCATTAGCTGTGCATTCATTAGCTGTGCATTCATTAGCTGTGCATTCATTAGCTGTGCATTCATTAGCTGTGCATTCATTAGCTGTGCATTCATTAGCTGTGCATACATTAGCTGTGCATTCATTAGCTGTGCATTCATTGGATGTGCATTCATTGGCTGTGCATTCATTAGCTGTGCATTCATTGGCTGTGCATTCATTGGCTGTGCATTCATTAGCTGTGCATTCATTAGCTGTGCATTCATTAGCTGTGCATTCATTAGCTGTGCATTCATTAGCTGTGCATTCATTAGCTGTGCATTCATTGGCTGTGCATTCATTGGCTGTACATTCAATGGCTGTGCATTCATTAGCTGTGCATTCATTAGCTGTGCATTCATTAGCTGTGCATTCATTAGCTGTGCATACATTAGCTGTGCATTCATTAGCTGTGCATTCATTAGCTGTGCATACATTAGCTGTGCATCCATTGGCTGTGCATTCATTAGCTGTGCATTCATTAGCTGTGCATTCATTAGCTGTGCATTCATTGGCTGTGTATGCATTGGCTGTGCATTCATTATCTGTGCATTCATTGGCTGTGCATTCATTAGCTGTGCATTCATTAGCTGTGCATTCATTAGCTGTGCATTCATTAGCTGTGCATTCATTAGCTGTGCATTCATTAGCTGTGCATTTATTAACTGTGCATTCATTAGCTGTGCATTCATTAGCTGTGCATACATTGGCTGTGCATTCATTAGCTGTGCATACATTGGCTGTGCATTCATTAGCTGTGCATACATTGGCTGTGCATACATTACACACACATGCATTGCCCATACCTATCCACAGGCGAGAGTTAATGAGAAGGGCTCAGAAGTCCAAACTCTAGGGAGTTCACTATCCATTATTCATTGGTAGAGGTCACAGTGGTGAATTATTGATAGTCTGAGTGGCTCGCTCAGTGACTGCATTGTTACACAGTGAGAGATATGGGTAGTGGGGGAACTGAATAGTTATTGGACGCTTTCGTAATTTCGATCGTAAGAGAAACTATATGATTTAAATACCAATTAAAATGTTGTGATGTTTCTTTAGTCTATCTATTTCTATTGATTAATTAATATTCATTTATTATTATTTGATTCACTAAACTTTTTCTTTTATTATTTCAATTATTATTATTCTAATTTTAATTTTATTATTCCTTACTTATTTATTTTCTCTTAATTCAATACCTATTTAAGTTGGTAATTAATTATATATTATAAATAAATTAATTATAAATTACAATATCAAAATAGTTCGAAAATGAATTTACATATACCAAAAAAAGGATTATACCGAAACAATTATAAACCATTCAACTAAATTCAAAATCCAGTTTCTAAAGTCAATATTATCAACCTTGGTTTGCACTCAGGTTTGATTGTCTCCGATGAATGTGATTTATTATCCCTTATGGCTTTGATATCACGTGATCTATAATTTCCACTGATAATTCACTTCAATAATCAAAATTGTTAGATGAAAGAAAGGAATTAAGACAGACGTGTTCGAAATTCTGAATGGTCCCAAAGCCAGAACACAGAGTACAGTCTACTACAACAGTACACTACCTATGTACTACGCATACATACAGGGTCGTGCAGCTAAATTGGGACTAACATAACTTTTTTTAAATTCGCTATTTTGAAAGGCAAATAATGATTAAATGTAATTTTTACTTGTATTTATTTGTTCGTTATTGTCTACAGAACAAAATCATTCTATGTGACTACCCTTTGCGTCAATAATTTGGGAGATTCTCGAGCGAAACCGTGAACAACTCCTTTTTACATCCTCGGGGTCAAGATTACGAAATGCCCGACGAATGGCGGCATTCAGAGAGTTGACACTTGGATGTGAAGTTACATTAGACTCTCCCTCAATGACGCCAAACATCCAATAGTCACAAACATTCAGATCTGGGGAGCTGCTGGGCCAAATATCCTTCGGGACCATCAAAGGAAGATTCTCCTTCAGGAAATCCTGAACTTTCTTTGCTCCATGCGCGGGCGCAGAGTCTTGAACGAGCATCACTTTGAAGGGGCATCAAAACATCTTTCAGAATTTTTAAGGCCCGCTTCGATGAAATGAGGAGGCATCACCTTACCATCACTTGCGACGGCTGCAAAAAACATCACAGAAGCGGGATTTTTGCTCTGCATCACAGGAAGAACTTCTGACGATCGGAGGCAACTACCCGAGTGTTCTGGCGATTTGCAACATCATCAACAACTCTCGTCAACAAGAACGCGGACATGTTCTCCTTTGTGTTTCAGATGGTTCAGAAGCTTTGGGCATCATTCAGCTCTGAGGGCTCTGGAGCGGGTAGTTAGGAGGTTACGGACTCTCCTTACGTATGACTTCATACCAAGATCTTCCTTGACTGCCCTGCTGATGGTGCTACGACTCACGCTGCGCTTTTGTGCCAGTTTTGACATCGGCTGGCTTGGGTCTGACTTCAACGTCCTTTTCAGCCCAGCAAGGAATTTTTTGGTTCTCTTTCGATCACTGCGGGGACTGTGTCGACTTCTCTGAACCTTGCCCTCGGCATCAAAAGCAGCAACAACTCGATAAACAGTCGATTTCGCATAGCCAGTGCTCTTAATAATGTCTGAAACAGAGTTCCCGGCGCGTCTCATTTCACATATGGTCGTTCTTCGCGCTAATTCCGCCATATTTTAATGAAATATGCTAGATCCTAATCTGAAATATTATAGCAAAGGGCTTAAAGATTGTCTGTAAAAAAGAATTCAGTCATAGGTTAGAAATTACGGAAGACATGAGCTGTTAAAGTTAGTCCCAATTTAGCTCCACGACCCTGTATATAATACAAGCTTAATAAGTTGTATCATAACAAAAATATCCAGTTAAAATGTTCAATCATACACTTTTTCATTTCAGCGACACTGGGAAACCGTCCGAAAACTCCTTGCCTTATTTCGAATTCCCTCCCCCCCCCCCCCTAACTTGAGTCGCAGAAACTTTCGAAAGGGTTCCATTAGGGTCATTTGTGGCGAAGTGGCGGAAAAATGGCGCAATTTGGCCCACTGCACAGATAAGAAAGAAACAAAAGAAAAGGAGAGGTCTGGACACAAAGATTGTAGCATTTAGTTACATGTAGCAAATGAGATGTAGCATTGAGGTAGCGATTTAGTTACATGTAGCAAATGAGATGTAACATTGAGGTAGTGATTTAGTTACACGTAGCAAATGAGATGTAACATTGAGGTAGCGATTTAGTTACATGTAGCAAATGAGATGTAACATTGAGGTAGCGATTTAGTTACACGTAGCAAATGAGATGTAACATTGAGGTAGCGATTTAGTTACATGTAGCAAATGAGATGTAGCATTGAGGTAGCGATTAGTTACATGTAGCAAATGAGATGTAACATTGAGGTAGCGATTAGTTACATGTAGCAAATGAGATGTAACATTGAGGTAGCGATTTAGTTACATGTAGCAAATGAGATGTAGCATTGAGGTAGCGATGTAGTTACATGTAGCAAATGAGATGTAGCATTGAGGTAGCGATTTAGTTACATGTAGCAAATGAGGTGTAGCATTGAGGTAGCGATGTAGTTACATGTAGCAAATGAGATGTAGCATTGAGGTAGCGATTTAGTTACATGTAGCAAATGAGATGTAGCATTGAGGTAGCGATTTAGTTACATGTAGCAAATGAGATGTAACATTGAGGTAGCGATGTAGTTACATGTAGCAAATGAGGTGTAACATTGAGGTAGCGATTAGTTACATGTAGCAAATGAGATGTAACATTGAGGTAGCGATTAGTTACATGTAGCAAATGAGGTGTAACATTGAGGTAGCGATGTAGTTACATGTAGCAAATGAGGTGTAACATTGAGGTAGCGATGTAGTTACATGTAGCAAATGAGGTGTAGCATTGAGGTAGCGATGTAGTTACATGTAGCAAATGAGGTGTAGCATTGAGGTAGCGATTTGGTTACATGTAGCAAATGTGGTGTAACATTGAGGTAGCGATGTAGTTACATGTAGCAAATGAGGTGTAGCATTGAGGTAGCGATTAGTTACATGTAGCAAATGAGGTGTAACATTGAGGTAGCGATGTAGTTACATGTAGCAAATGAGGTGTAGCATTGAGGTAGCGATTTGGTTACATGTAGCAAATGAGGTGTAACATTGAGGTAGCGATGTAGTTACATGTAGCAAATGAGGTGTAGCATTGAGGTAGCGATCTAGTTACATGTAGCAAATGAGATGTAGCATTGAGGTAGCGAATCAGTTACATGTAGCAATGAGATGTAACATTGAGGTAGCGATCTAGTTACATGTAGCAAATGAGGTGTAGCATTGAGGTAGCGATTTAGTTACATGTAGCAAATGAGATGTAACATTGAGGTAGCGATTTAGTTACATGTAGCAAATGAGATGTAACATTGAGGTAGCGATTTAGTTACATGTAGCAAATGAGATGTAGCATATAACATCATGAAGTGTACAGTACAACAAACTAGCGGATACAACAAACTACATTACCTAAAAGTCGGAATTATTTGTTATCACATGATTTCGTTGACATGAAAATGATCTTTGCTGTTTCGAATTTCAATAAATTCACAATATTTTAACTGTGTATCATCGATATTGTTCAAACGGCATGTAAATTTAAACTTAATATTTAATTTTTGTTTTTGAGTTGCAAGAGCAGAACGGATAAGTTCTCATTGTGGTAGCGATTTAGTTACATGTAGCAAATGAGATGTAACTTTAGAATGCTTTAGTTAATCTTTCTGTTAATTTGCAGGCTATATCAATTTCAAAGTATTTCGAAATTGAATTTTAATTCTAATAAATGCTTTCATTATTTATGTACACGAATGAGTTGTAAAGCATTGGGATATCTATTTCATTATTGGGAAATTATTTCTTTATCAGCCTACAGTCTCTCCTCCTATGCAGTCTACAGTCTTTGGTCTCTATACAGTGACTGTACAGTCTACAGAGACTGTACCATTTCTTTTCTTCTATTTTCACAGCCAAAGTGTAGGTTTCATTCCCGCAGACTTTCTTCTCTGTGATGTTGTTACAATTTAAACTTGAGGGGAAATATTGTCAAGATTTTGAAGAGCTTCTCTGTAATTGAGTAACAAAAGAAAAATAGAAGTTAGATACTAACACACGGTGACCGGAAAGATGCCCACAGGAAAATTGCCCACAAGGAAAATTGCCCACAGATAATAAAAGCCGGGAAGCTCACAAGGAAAAAGCCCACAACTTCATAATATCTAAAATACAGAAAAACATGAAGGTGCTTTGGATAAAATATAAATAAACATAATAAAGATGAGCTTTATCTACTCTTGACATAATGGTACAACCCAAGCAACACAAGTTAAAGGGCCAATGTTGGCACTAGGTTGACGCATCGTATTGGTACTGTGTGGTTATTTGCAAAATGGGCCAACATGGTGACAGCATGGGCTGTTATGTTGAAACCATCTTGCCCCAAGATGTTGCCAATATGTCAATCAATTTTCAGCAATATAATGTTGCTACGCTATATATTACTCAGGTTGGGCCAATTTGACAATTCAATGGGATGGATTCGCCACATTGAACCAACCTTCTCCCAAGGTAACATTCCATGTGAACGGAAAACCACAGCAACCCCATGAAATTTCTAGGCTACTTTTCAGTCTGCCATCTCTTGCCCATCTAACCATCTAGTGCCCATGTTGACACAATGTGGTTGCTTGGGAAACTACATATTATTTTGATATTACTAACAGCTACTTATGATGATCTATGTGGTTTTGAATGTTGATAAGAAGTTTCAAATAGGTTCTAAACTTCTAACTAATTTAAATATGTCCTAACAAGTTTAAGCGGCACTAGGACTTTTCCCCGGTGGACTTTTCCCCGCCGGACTTTTCCCCGCCGAATAAAATACTATTATTTTGGGCTATTTAATTCGATAAAACAAACCATTTATCAATAGAAGACACATTTTATTAACAGACTTACACAATAATACACTCTTATTTTTAGCTTTGATTACCGTATGTGTCCATATTGGCCGTTTCTATTTTAAGCCTATGCCTTCGTAAATTTGCATATAATTAATATATGCTACAAAGTTCAAACATTATGGAAATATCATAGGTTTTCCCTTTTTCAAATGACGCAATTTAGTCTGAGCAGCTACGATTAATTCAATTTATTTCAGTTCTATAGTTATACATATCGAGAATACATTATTTTATTTATCAGCTATTATAAAAAATAGAGAACTATTTACTTCTCGTTCAAATTTATACTTTTCCAGAACACTAAGAAATAAAAATGTAGTTTATTAATTTGACAATTGATATACTACAGAATTAATAACCCTTATACTATAGATTTTTTATTACACTTAAAATTGACTTATTTGTATGGTGTCTGTTTTTTCTATTATGCATATTTACTATTTATACCTTAAAGAACTTACAATGGCTTAACCATTATTATGAAATAGATAAGTTAGACTCAGCTGTTAGACTGCAGAAATCTTAAATCAAGACTTTTCAAGTTGTCAGATTTAAGAAAGAAATAGATATAAAGTCGTATATTTTCTCTAAAAGTTCAAAATAAAAAAATAAATAAAAAATAAAAGTCTCCAATGAAAACTAATTATCGAAAGAGTAACTACAAAACGGGTTCGGTTCAAAAGTTGGTAAGTGACCAATTTCCATGCGACAATGTTTTGAAAATATCCAAAGAAATTGGTTAGTTGCAACGGCAGACTTTGATTTACAATTTCACGGCAATGGATTTTTTTTGGTCAAAAAAATTTGAAAAAAACTAATTAATTAAAATTAAACTAATTAAAAACTAATATCTCAATATTGAATAGTCTTCAAGAGTTTAAATTAAAAAAAAAGTCCGGCGGGGAAAGGTCAAAGCGGGGAAAAGTCCGGCAGGGAATAGTCCGTTTCCCATTTAACGATATACACATACTATTAATTAAAATAATTATTAAATTCTGCGCATCTGTCAACGATGTGTCATCTTTTTTCTATTTCAGCAACAATGAATGAATGAATTTATTTTTTAAACTCTTTGCTCAACATTTTAATTAAAGTATATTTTCATATGAGAAAAATACCATTGGTATGTATGTAAGTACACCAACACAGTGACTCTTTTCTATGATAGTACATCATCACAGTGACTCTTTTCTCTGATAGTACATCATCACAGTGACTCTTTTCTATGATAGTACATCATCACAGTGACTCTTTTCTCTGATAGTACATCATCACAGTGACTCTTTTCTCTGATAGTACATCATCACAGTGACTCTTTTCTCTGATAGTACATCATCACAGTGACTCTTTTCTCTGATAGTACATCATCACAGTGACTCTTTTCTCTGATAGTACATCATCACAGTGACTCTTTTCTCTGATAGTACATCATCACAGTGACTCTTTTCTCTGATAGTACATTATCACAGTAACTCTTTTCTCTGATAGTACATCATCACAGTGACTCTTTTCTCTGATAGTACATCATCACAGTGACTCTTTTCTCTGATAGTACACCATCACAGTGACTCTTTTCTCTGATAGTACATCATCACAGTGACTCTTTTCTCTGATAGTACATCACAGTGACTCTTTTCTCTGATAGTACACCATCACAGTGACTCTTTTCTCTGATAGTACATCATCACAGTGACTCTTTTCTCTGATAGTACATCATCACAGTGACTCTTTTCTCTGATAGTACATTATCACAGTGACTCTTTTCTCTGATAGTACATCATCACAGTGACTCTTTTCTCTGATAGTACATCATCACAGTGACTCTTTTCTCTGATAGTACATCATCACAGTGACTCTTTTCTCTGATAGTACATCATCACTGTGACTCTTTTCTCTGATAGTACATCATCACAGTGACTCTTTTCTCTGATAGTACATCATCACAGTGACTCTTTTCTCTGATAGTACATCATCACAGTGACTCTTTTCTCTGATAGTACATCATCACAGTGACTCTTTTCTCTGATAGTACATCATCACAGTGACTCTTTTCTCTGATAGTACATCATCACAGTGACTCTTTTCTCTGATAGTACATCATCACTGTGACTCTTTTCTCTGATAGTACATCATCACTGTGACTCTTTTCTCTGATAGTACATTATCACAGTGACTCTTTTCTCTAATAATAGTACATCATCACAGTGACTCTTTTCTCTGATAGTACATCATCACAGTGACTCTTTTCTCTGATAGTACATCATCACAGTGACTCTTTTCTCTGATAGTACATTATCACAGTGACTCTTTTCTCTGATAGTACATCATCACAGTGACTCTTTTCTCTGATAGTACATCATCACAGTGACTCTTTTCTCTGATAGTACATCATCACAGTGACTCTTTTCTCTGATAGTACATCATCACTGTGACTCTTTTCTCTGATAGTACATCATCACAGTGACTCTTTTCTCTAATAATAGTACATCATCACAGTGACTCTTTTCTCTGATAGTACATCATCACAGTGACTCTTTTCTCTGATAGTACATCATCACAGTGACTCTTTTCTCTGATAGTACATTATCACAGTGACTCTTTTCTCTGATAGTACATCATCACAGTGACTCTTTTCTCTGATAGTACATCATCACAGTGACTCTTTTCTCTGATAGTACATCATCACAGTGACTCTTTTCTCTGATAGTACATCATCACAGTGACTCTTTTCTCTGATAGTAAATCATCACAGTGACTCTTTTCTCTGATAGTACATCGTCACAGTGACTCTTTTCTCTGATAGTACATCATAACAGTGACTCTTTTCTCTGATCATCATCACAGTGACTCTTTTCTCTGATAGTACATCATCACAGTGACTCTTTTCTCTGATAGTACATCATCACAGTGACTCTTTTCTCTGATAGTACATCATCACAGTGACTCTTTTCTCTGATAGTACATCATCACAGTGACTCTTTTCTCTAATAGTACATCATCACAGTGACTCTTTTCTCTGATAGTACATCATCACAGTGACTCTTTTCTCTGATAGTACATCATCACAGTGACTCTTTTCTCTGATAGTACATCATCACAATGACTCTTTTCTCTGATAGTACATCATCACAGTGACTCTTTTCTCTGATAGTACATCATCACAATGACTCTTTTCTCTGATAGTACATCATCACAGTGACTCTTTTCTCTGATAGTACATCATCACAGTGACTCTTTTCTCTGATAGTACATCATCACAATGACTCTTTTCTCTGATAGTACATCATCACAGTGACTCTTTTCTCTGATAGTACATCATCACAGTGACTCTTTTCTCTGATAGTACATCATCACAGTGACTCTTTTCTCTGATAG
>CANNZV010002889.1:0-38415 GCA_947561585.1 Caprella mutica
GTGAAGAGTTAGAACAACCACCAATAGTTGTAAATAAAGTGCACAGTGAACAGATAATTAATTAGTTATGATATAAAGTATTTCTGCTCAAATTACTTATTAGATAAACATTAGTTTTCCTTAAATAGCTTCCATATCATTTAAATACATACTAATTTTAAACAGTTACAAATTTGTAACAGTATTGAATATCATATTGAATTCCATTATTTTTTATCACAGTTAGAGTTTGAATTCAAGTTTTCTATAATTCAGTAACATAGAAAATTTCCACAAAATTCAGGGTTAACTCAGCTAAATATGTACATTTTCTAATAAACAATTCAGTTACGATCAATTCTCTCCATCCGTCTGCCACGACCATTTAAGCTGTTTACCACGACCATTTAAGCCGTTTACCACGACCATTTAAGCCGTCTGCTACGACCATTTAAGCCGTCTACCACGACCAAGCTATATATTGTTTCAAAGACAGTCATCGTTTTCTTCCTAAACATAATACCGAAAAGTTTAGCTACACATTTCTATACACTAGCTGAAATACCTACACGATGTTCCATCAGAAGAGTCATTTTTCAATTCCGAATTGGGAAAACTCAAAATGCATCAAGCCGTATTGTGAAGAAGCCATTTTGTTCACAAAGAGTGGATTTTTTCATCCTGTAAAATGTCGCATTGATTTTCAACCTGAAAAATGCTTTCAGAACATGAGAAGAAATAGATCGTCGTGCAGTTTGTCAAAACACCTTCTCCTTCAACAGTACGCCGAGAATTCATGCTTCACTTCAAGATCAGTGGGTGGGCGTCAAAATCTTCCACCTGAAAAAGTTCGCAAGAGTTCGTGAACTTTTCAGTGAGGCTGGTTCCATCCACAAGAAAAAGCAAATGAAAACGAAACCAAAAAAGCAGAAGCAGAAATTCAGGAGGTGAAGAGTTTCTCTTTGAAGAAACCCTTGTTGCTCTGTCGGAAAAGATTCTCAGCAGATTTCACCCACCCAAACCACGTTGAACTTCATAAGCGTCATCTCCCATGCAGGTGTTAACATTAAAGTCATTCATTCTTTGGTTGGTACACCGGTTACTCCAATTCTAGTCTTCATATAGCTAAGCCCCACCTCCCGTGCTTAATGTAAACAGTAAAGTCATTCACACGAGTGATTGTCGAAATAGTTTTTTACAAAATTTCTATCGACTACTTGCTCCCTTATCTAATTAATATAGTAATTAACTAAATTATCAATCATTTTTCGAGTAGGATAAATGAAAGAAACAACAATCAGGTAGTATTATAAGAACTGTTCGTCATTGCATAAAATAACGTTACTACTCGTTTCTTTCTGTACGAACAAGTAGGCACAGTTCAAGAGAAATAAAAACAAATGTCTTCAAGTGCATTAGGAACAAATAGCGACATGTGGCATCTTAATAATAGCGACATCTGGCATCTTAATTGCATTCCTTTTTCAGGAGTTCAGTTGTATATAATTATAGTACCTTAGAATTTCTCTCTAAAGATAAGTTCATTGCACTAAATAGAATCGTGACCGGTAATGTGACCGTTGGTAATTTAAACACTGGTAGTTTGACCCCGAGTAATTTGACCCTCCGGTAATTTGACCCCCTGGTTATTTGACCCCTGGTAATTTCACCTTTTGCTAATTTGACCACCGGTAATTTGACCTCCTGGTTATTTGACCCTTGGTAATTTGACCTCCTGGTAATTTGACCTCCGGTAATTTGACCCCATGGTAATTTGACGCAGTGTAATTTGACCCCCTGGCAATTTGAGCCCCTTGTAATTTGACCCCGAGTAATTTGATCCCCTGGTAATTTGACCCCCGAGTAATTTGATCCCCTGGTAATTTGACCCCCGAGTAATTTGATCCCCTGGTAATTTGACCCCGAGTAATTTGACCCCCTGTTAATTTGACCCCCGAGTAATTTGACCCCCTGGTAATTTGACCCCCGAGTAATTTGATGCCCTGATAATTTGACCCCCTGGTAATTTGACCCCCGAGTAATTTGACCCCCTGGTAATTTGACCACCGAGTAATTTGACCCCCTGGTAATTTGACCACCGAGTAATTTGATCCCCTGGTAATTTGACCTCCGGGTAATTTGAACTCCGGTAATTCGATCTCCTGGTAATTTGGCCTCCGGTAATTTTAATTCCGTTATATGATTATTGGAGGTGCACTTAATTGAATATTATGTAACCATGCTACGAGATTTTAGGATAAATTCATTAGTTTGTCGCCTTCAAAATATTGTGATTCAGAAGCGGCTGCAGCAGCTGACTTTTGAAGTCAAATTTGAAGAGTCCAGAAAAAATATTATGAAAGCGATAAATCACTGAATTTATTCTGAAATCTTGTTGTGATGTTATATTATATTGACTTAATATATAATTAAGTACATCATCCAAGAAAGTGCATAAAATGACCGGGGATGAATTTAGAAGAGGTCAAATTACTGGACAATTACCGTAGAGTCAAATTACCAGGGGGTCAAATTACCAGGAGGTCAAATTACTGAAGGACAATTACCGTAGAGTCAAATTACCAGGGGGTCAAATTACCATAGGACAATTACCGTAGAGTCAAATTACCAGGGGGTCAAATTACCAGGGGGTCAAATTACCAGGAGGTCAAATTACTGGACAATTACCGTAGAGTCAAATTACCAGGGGGTCAAATTACCAGGAGGTCAAATTACTGAAGGACAATTACCGTAGAGTCAAATTACCAGGGGGTCAAATTACCAGAGGACAATTACCGTAGAGTCAAATTACCAGGGGGTCAAATTACCAGGGGGTCAAATTACCAGGAGGTCAAATTACTGAAGGACAATTACCGTAGAGTCAAATTACCAAGGGGGTCAAATTACCAGGAGGTCAAATTACTGAAGGACAATTACCGTAGAGTCAAATTACCAGGGGATCAAATTACCAGGGGGTCAAATTACCGGGGGGTCAAATTACCAGGGGTCAAATTACCAGGGGTCAAATTATTAGGGGTCAAATTATCGGCTAGTCAAATTACCGGGCACTAAATAGAATATAGTCAGGAGGGTAAAATAACGTCTGTTTTATCCACTTTTATCCAATATATAAATACAAGGGACTGATATATTAGAAAAGTAGTAGTTCGATGAATAAAGTATTATATACTATAACTAGATTTCATGCTATTTCATTTATGATAAATAAAAGGATGGAATGATATATGCACTTCAATGTACAATATGTCATTACTAAATTTACCTGATAAGGTATAACGGAAAAATAAACGATATGACACAGTAGCTAGTAAGTATTTTTCCAGTGTACCATGTTGTGGCTAGGATCGAAGTATCTTGTCAGCGTACCGTGTTATTCGGTTTCAATAACACTGTACACTGAAAAGATCCTCCATACCAATTTCCTTTTGAAAACAGAACAACTTTTCTAGCTCTCGGCTACTGTGTCATATTGTTTATTGAGTAGTTTCCCTAATTAACATTTTTTCTACCACTAATCACTCATTAAAGAATGCCCCCATTTTAATTATTCATCACAATCTGATATCCCTAATTCCTAATCATAACCAGTGCTGATTCCAATGACCAATTACATAAAAAAACTATGATTCACGGATAAGAAACTGACATGTAGGAACATTCTCTAGGATTCAGAATACCATGAGTCATCAGATCACGATTCGGCCTATCTAGCCGAATCTCTAACCAGTTTGGCAAGAGCTACCGTCCAGTGAGGTTGTTTGTGTTAGTTGCTCCAGTCAAGGTCTTGAATGAAAATTTATTTATCTTCTGAACTGCTCAGTATAGCAGTTATAGAGCTATAATAACTTTCTATATAGTTATCACATGTGCCTAATATACCAGTTTGCTGTACATTATTGTTTTGCACAATGACACAGTTTTCAGTCTGGTGTTCAGACAGGTCGATAACGTGTCGGAAAGTACGCGCGATTCGTCATGCAATCTTGGGAATTAGACTCACCTTTGCATGAATGCGATACATTTTATGATTAAAGAGTTGTGACGCTTATCAGAATAATAGGGGAAGTTCCTAGTTACCGATCGGTTCCACATTTTTGATTCTTAAAGAAAAGAAAATTATTAGTTAAAAATAATTAGTTAAAATTTAATTAGTTAAAAGTAATTAGTTAAAATAAAATTGTTAAATTGCTTATTGGTTTCTTATAGATCGAAAATGTGGAACCGGTCGATAACTCGGAACTTACACTAGTTCAGAAGCTAAAATTATTTTATATTTAGTAGATATTAGCTAATCATTAACTATTGTTAGTAATTTGATCGCAAATTCAGTTGTTAGATAATGGGTTAGACTTATCAAATGGGAAATTATTTCATTGTTTTTCCGAAGCAATTTTCTTTATTTTACTTCACGATGATACCTACCTATACTAGGTACCTAGGTACATTTTAAAATGTTAAAGAAACTTCTTTGTTAATTGTTTCAATTTGCTACTAGGTGACTAGATTAACTATTTTACTAGTAGGGTGTTTGTGCCAGTAATCGGTCACTTAAGGATAAATTAAAAACAAATAACAATAACAAGTCACATATAAACGCTACCAACGCGATGCAACTATCATTAGAAAGCTGGAATTTTTATCTTTCCAATCGCTTTACACATAAACACATTTATATTATTACTTATGCAATTAAAAGTAAAAATGTCCCATTAGTCTAAAATGCTAGTAATCGTCATAGCAATATCTATGTTCGGTCACTTCCAATTCTATTATCGTCAGGTGGCCAATCATAAGGAACTAATGTTCGTCATACTTGTTGATTAGTGACTGATCATGGTATAATTAGTATAATTATTCTCCCGCTTCTAATTACTAGTAATAGATTTAGTCATACCTAATATCTATACAATCAATATGTATTTTTTATTAACGTAATTCCTACTGTACTAAGTAATAGTAAGTATTATGTTTATATTATTATTACCTACCCATAGGCCATACACACAATCAAACACTTCGTCAATGGTTAAAAATACGTTATATTTTAGTGTTGTCATTTCATTCGAAAGTTTTAACATGTTATACATTGTTGTTTGCCATACACCAGAATTGAAAACTAAGTTATTTTTATATAAATGTGATTATTTATTTACATAAGCTGAAGCTCCTACAACTGCTACCTTCTACATGCAAGAGGAAATAATTACCCGGCCGCTTTAAGAATCAACGGCTACTTTAAATTAAGGTTTATTATATATTTGATTCGTCTGCCAAGTATACATAGATTATATTCAGATATTTTAAAATTGACAATCAATGCTTAATTTATTCATTTCTCAGAAGACTCAGATTGGTATTTAGTAATATCAATTAATTTAGTTTTAGCCTCTATACGTTTTCTTTGATTATAATAGTTCTGAAAAAGGGGTAACTATCTTAAATAAAAGCAAGCCGTAATTGTCATGTGCATTTCATGTCTATTTAGTTGCAGATATCTTAGCCTTATTATAATGCTAACTATAAGTCTATAACACATTTTATTTACTGATAAAATTATTTTGAAATTGATTTACCTCAATTAGATTTTCATTGAAAAAGTAATTTTCGGCCCCTAAATAACTGTTGCTTTGTTTAAGTTTAAACGGGACATAATTCGAATGTCCTCTTAAAAAATAAATGCCGATATATATGCCGTCCACATTCCCTCTAGTTTGCCCTCTTCCACTATTGTGATGTAGATTCAACCATTCTTTGTCGCTATCAATGACGTCACAACCTGGAGTGGAAGTCCGGGTTTCTGTTGATTCTAAATCCTTCTGATTGAATTTTACGTATTTTGGTTATTGACAAACGCCATATATAATTCACACGTGACACTATTCAAGTGGGTATTATTAAAGTAATCATATGTAATAACGTATTTTATTCGGAGAATATACAAGCTTAACTATCTCAAAATTTATTCATTAATGTTATCGGCCAATGTAACGATATAAATTAATTAGTTAAAATACCAGTTTGTTATCGGACGCATGACGAAGTTTTTCCAGTAATCGTCAGGGTGGACGGATGGATTCTATGTTTAATCGGCCTGTCTGTCCGAACATTAAAATCAGATGTTCTGATAATCTAGTGATCGGACTACCATTTTAAATAAAAAGTAAGTATTTGTTTGCTTAAATTTTAAAATGCACTGATAGATCGTAAATTGTACATCTAGAAAAACACACACCTGGTACATTAAAAGCTACTGAAACACACTCAAGAGTTTCAAAGAGGAACCGTTCTCTTACGAAAAATACAACGAACTGACCGATAACTTGACTTTCCGACAATGATTGGAAGCTACCTGTTAATTTGTGTGGTTAAATGATTAGAAAGAATTACTAATCAATTATAGTGGTTGATTCTTTAATAATTTAGTACGTATGCATCTATTCCTTAATATATTATATAGAAAATTATGCTCAATGTGTCTGCTATTCCGATTACTAGAGGTATGCCGATTACTGGCACAAACACCCTATACATGTTCCGCGCAATTCGCCTATTTGCACAATCTTCAGAGTACATTGCGCGTTTTTAAGCCCCTTTAACCCTCTAATGCCGAGGGTGCGTTATTCTATTCATTTTATTTATTATTTAATCTAATACTAATATAAGTGTAATACCAAACCCCCTGCCCGGTCATTAAAACAAACTAGCGGATACAACAATCTCTCAACATAAATGGCCGTTAGGTACTAGGTATGTATGTAGTTTGTTGTATTCGCTAGTTTGTTGTACTGCACACTTCATGATTGTTTAATGACCTGGCAGGGGGATTCGGGGGTACCTATTTGAATTATTAGTAGGTATTCGATTTCATACTAAATAATATGAAAGTATTAACGCACGCTCGGCACTAACGGGTTACAGGAGAATAAATATTCGCAGAGCATTCTCGAGATTGTGCAAATATGCCAATTGCGATGATCATGTGCAAGACAATAACTTGAAACATTTTCTTTGAGCTGTACCTACTAGTATTCTTTGAGATATTAGGTAGTATTCTAGTTCAAACAGACTTTTCTGGTCAATGTTAGTTAAGCAAATAAGCTACCTAGTTTATTCAGCTGTAATTAAAGCATAATGGTTATAAATCTTGTTAACGGCTGCTTATTTACTCTGACTCACACTATGAGTCTATGTACTAACTCTCAAGATTGCAGTTTGTTTACCCCCCCCCCCTTATTGGTAATAAGGTTCTTTCCTGTTATCACCCCGCAAATTCTAGTTTCTTCTCATTTTTGAAGACTATATTTAATAACCTAGCATGAGGTTTGGCCCATGGGTGCGACATGCCCCCCGAACCCCTCTGCCAAGTCCTTAAACAATCATAAATTGTGCAGTGCAACAAACTAGCGGATACAACAAACTACATTTTCAAAATGAGAAGTAAATAGAATTGGTGGGGTGATACCAGTAAAGTACCAATAATGATTTAATTTACATATTACCATCAACTTAATATGTTTTTGATGTTTAAAATTATTATTCATGTTTAACTAATACCAACCTCTCGTTGTAATTATCTGAATTTACGAGCAGTTAATTTAACACATATGCTCCCTGTCTGTGATTTAACACATGTGTTCCCTATGCAATTATTAATAATGTGATCACAGCTGCACCTGACTGCAATGATGAGTAATTACCCTAGCTAACTACTAATTACTTCAAATAAAAGTGCCTATGTACTAATTACTTCAAATACTAGTGCCTAGGCACCTGTACTATGGCACTATGTTCTAGATTCTAGAGGATCTAGGATATGCCCCTATCCGTCCAGATTGTGTTCGAATTATAGCGCAGTTCGACCGTTGTTGCATGCCATACGGGGGTTGGGAAAAATAATTGATACACTTGTTAAATATGGAGAAACTTTATTTAATATGGAGTTGTACCACCTTGAGCCTTCAGTAAGTCTTGGAAGGAAATCTTTAAGCTTCGTAAACTTGACTTTTAGCCACTCTTCCACCAAAACCTGCTCCAGCTACTTCGGGCGGAAGGGAAGCGATTACTGACTTGATGCTCGAATATACAGCACATTGAGCACAAATGCACAATGATAATTCCATGTTTTCCATAGAATTACCAATACATTGGATTGGTACACAGGTGCACATTTGATGCATCTGGTCTTCCAAAATGTTCAAGTAATCTTTGCTGTTGATCTTACCATGCAAGGCAACGATTGTACCAGAACTCTACGATATAGCTGCCCAAACCATTATTGAGCCTCCTCTGTGCTTCACCGTTGGAATAAGAAAGTCAGGGTTGAAAACTTCTTTGGGCTGCCCCCACACGTAAACTCTTCCCGAAGTCAGAAAAAGATAAAAACTAAAATTGTTCGTTTCCATCGATCTGGAGACTAGGTTTTGTGATCCCCAGACCACATCATTCGCTTCTCATCGTTTCGAAAAGAAAGCAGAGGTTTCCTGGTGGCGGCTGTCCATGGTATTCAACTCTCTAGAGCTCACTACGAATGGTTTGATAGAGATCTTGGAAGGCCGACCATAGTTTTTTTCGATTGTTGAAAGTCCTTCCCTGTTTTTCGAATTGTGTCGTCGTTTTCGATATGGTAGCTCTCTAAAACCCCGAAAGCTCATTGGTTTTGGTGATCGAAGCTCCTGCCATGCGAGCACCAACAATTTGCCTTTTTTCAAAACGAATTTTGCCTGTATCAAGTAAATCTGATATAAAAAATATATAATTGTATCAAGAACAACATATTCACAGTGCATACATGTATGTATATATCAGCATAATGAATCTCGGATCAATTTTTTGGATAAAACTAGAATTATGATATAGTGTATTTTTTTTTTCTCCAACCCCTGTATAGACAATTATACATGTAGATTTTGCTACTTTTAAAATATTCTGTAAAGACAAAAATATTCTCAATGTTGGATTGTGACGACCTTACTCGGTGCATTCACAAAGTATATTACCTTTGGGCACTACTTTGTTTCTTTTGTGTATCAAAGACTTTCCTTTGTGTTATAAATTATATTCAACATAATCATTGTACGTAAGTGTAACCTGCAGCTGAATGCCCTTTCAAACATTATTCATAAATAATTATTTCCTTTTCTAATATTATAATGATAATTATCGAAATAGCTACCATAAATCCTACCTACTATAAATACATCATTGTCGTTATCCTTTGTAATTGTTTGATGAAAGTCGGGAAGATCAATACAGAGTGTTTATCATATCGACCATCTGCTTATCAAACATTTGACACAATGTTTGTACACTGCAGCTAGCTAACTAGTGGGCAGCCAGTGTGATTGGTCTTGAAGCCAGCGTGACTAGTGATGAAAACACTGTCATTACCAGAATTTTTTTTATGTGATCATCGAAAATTAGGGGGGGATCCCACTTTTTTTACTGCCCAGCGAAACTAATTCACTACATATTTCGTGGCGTTTGATAACTTATCGACTTGTTTTTGTTCTTTTCCCTTGCTACCGACATATGTATTATGTCCATTTCTTGGAATTAGCTACCAGCAGTTCTTTTTGTTTGATATATTGCTTAACATACTTTTCCTAATTCTCAGAATGATTGTAATAATAACAATGTACTTGTGATGTTAAATTGAGGTCAGAACTTAGGATTATGTTGACAGTAGAATCGGTTATATTGTTCTTATGATGGTGAGAAGCAAGACACTGAAGACCAAAGGCTTCAACAGCTCAGCTGCTAAACGAAAGAAAAAGCAATCTGTGTGCGTGGAGTGGACTGAAGGGTGCCCTGGAAGAATCCAAAAATGTTTCAAACCTTCCATCCAATCGTACCAACATGTATTCCTCTCTAACAATGATGAGTTGGAGAAGGCTGGAGCACTTTCCTGTGCCCCCATGCGTAGATGGAGATCCACAAGTTCTCGGTCGTACTCTACTTTCCTGGACACTTCTTGTAACACCCTTGACACTCTGGACAATAATAACTCTAGGAGAGCATCCTCTATTTCTCTCGATGGATACACAGACTCCAGTAACCTAATAAACAATCTGAATACTCCGAGACAACGAAAATCCCCTCATAAAATTCATGTCGAGTCTAACAGGGGCGAAGATGAAGGGGATGGTGAACATAGAGGCAGAAGTTCATCCTATGACGGAGGTTCAGCAATTGTGTGTTCGTTAAATCCTTTTGTTAGCGTTTATTACTGGATACTCAAATTGTATCAAGATCTTGCGTGAGTATAAAATTATGAACCTGTTTTTTTATTAATGAATATAAATATTTATATTTCTCACAAATCTGCAACTAGATTTCAATGCTCGTTTCCCACTTCGAAATGTACGACTATCGCGTTTTGTTTACTTTATTTTTTGTCTAACAAGAATAGCACCAATATTGCTACCTCTCATTTCATACCGGCTATTGTGTATTTACCCTAAGTAACAAATTTTTATTACCTTCACTCCACCCCTAGGGGCTTTATTCTGAAACTAACTGTGGTGATTGGAAGAGAAGGGGGTGGCGTCCCCTAATCTACAAACTGTTGTAAATTGTATTTTGTATTTTTATCGCTACTGGTAGTTTGAGAAGATAGCGCAAAAGTTAAGTTCTTCAACTACGAAGAGTTAGCCGTTTGTTTTATGTATCATCATTTACTATCACCTCTTCATTTTCCTCTTAGATTTTTGTGTCAGATAGACTCGTAGGCTTCATTTACTATCACCTCATCATTTTCCTCTTCCATCGGTGAGTGCAGTTACCTGTGCTTGTGTCCTTTTTCATCACATTCCTTGGTAAGTGACTGCATTCACGGAGTATCTTTTCTGCATCCATGAACATTGTCACAGTCTGAATATAGGGGACCTTGTTCATGAAGCTACTTTCCTTTCTAACTGCTTCTTCCACTCCATTGTATTTAGTTTCCTTTTTGACTCAGCTATATGGCCTTTTGTTCCGACTAAGTCTTTACTCAGTTTTTCCTACTTCTGCATCATAAGAGCTATTCAATACGAATTTATATATTATTTGTGGATTATTTTATTCCAGGGTGTTCGTAAACTTTCCTAATATGAGTTGTTGACCGGCGTTCATGTCTTATGAATATTTTAACAAGTTTAATGTTTACTTTCTTCTAAATTTGTTCAATGAATTAGTTTAATGAGGCATGAAGTTATATTAGCTTAGTATGTGTAGCATGCATGCAGGTTTGAATAGTGTCAATGTTATGTATAATAATTTTTCGAAATGTTTAATTCTTCACAATTTTTTACCCCTATAATCTTCACCTCACTGAGAATCTGTAGAAATGTATTTGCGTGTTTCTCTCCTCAAACTGTTGCAATAACAATTGTTATATATTCTATTTATCTTTGCACCGTAGGAATTGCATAGTTTAATTGTAAAAGTATTATATTACTGGTGCTGCATGTTCTTGTATATTTCGTTTGTAACTATGATATTTATTTCGTTTCCACGTGTACCTACAATGCACATCAATGCAGTTCAAGTGCCAATTCGAAGACGCAGGATGTACATTTTTTTCTAAAATGAGTCACTCGTAAAGTTTCTTAAAATATTTAATTGCTGTTAAAAGTCAAGTGAATTTCAAAACTATTTATTTACTTCTTGTGGGAATTTTTGAGCTATCTTTATCCCAATGTTGGACATGTTGACCTGATTGGAGTACATATCAACATGAGTTGCAGTTCGACGTTAGCTACACGAAGTAGCTTTTCTGCTTCCCTAAGTTGATGAGTAATTAGTAAAATGTTGGTTTATGTTTTAGTTTACGGACTCCTAAGTATCCAATGAATGTTTTTTTTTAAATCTCTCAATCATACTCAACTATATTTTCTTCTAATTTTGAAACAGATTCTACTATTAATTTCAGATTACTAATTTATAATGTATAATAATGCTATTAAACTACGCCATTAGTCAGTCCATTTCATTTTATTCCGTATTGATACCAAGAGGTCACAGATCTGACAATCGTAAAAGTTCATTTTATAAGTTTTTGTTCCAGGAGTTCATTTTTCAAATTTTTGTTCTAGGTACCGCTACGCCAACCGCAAGAACGTGAGAAAGAGAATAGTCCAAAAAAATGGCGAGTGCAATGTCATCAAAGCAAATGTGGCGAAAAGGAGACGGCGATACCTACAGGACATCTTCACCACTTTGGTAGATGTACAGGTGAGTTACGAACATCTAGGTAGTTCAGAGTTATCGGACGGTTCCTAATTTTCGATCATATAAGAAAAAAATTATAGAGTAATTTTGGTTTCAGCTAAGTTATTAGAAAACAATTTCTCTAAACCCAATTGCTCGAACAAACAATTGCTCGAACAAACAATTGCTCGAACAAACAATTGCTCGAACAAACAATTGCTCGAACGAACAATTGCTCGAACAAACAATTGCTCGAACAAACAATTGCTCGAACAAACAATTGTTCGAACGAACAATTGCTCGAACGAACAATTGCTCGAACGAACAATTGCTCGAACGAACAATTGCTCGAACGAACAATTGCTCGAATGGACAATTGATCGAATGAACAATTGGGAAGTGAATTGTGGAAGAAAACAAATCTTAACATTATGGCAATTGTTTATTCGAACAATTTTCTTGAGCATTTACTTTTTCAAGAAATTGAGTTTCGAGCAATTTACTGAGTATCAAAATAAATTATTAACTTTTTCAAATTGGTGTCCATAATTCAGGAGTCATTAAACTTCAACTAAATGATCGAAACCGTGGAACTGTCCGATAACTCGTGATATAACTAGGTTAGGTACCTTATCTATTTTGCACAATTTGCAATATGGTTTGGATAATCATGATGGTTGTGACAATATGCGTTTTAAATCATAGATCCTAAGAATATCATAGACGAAACGAAATGAAATGGTATCGAATACTATATACCGCTGGTGTAGAACCATTCAATACTCTTTAATTCAATCCATCTATAATATATTCAGGATCTATGATTTTGAGCGCATATTGTCACAACCCTAGTAATTATTAACATACTCATATTGAATCTACTGAAAGAGATGGGTATTAAATATATCACCTTTTTTGTAAATTATCTTTAAATTCTTGCGAAAGTTCTATGATAGAAAATGATGTTTATTTTTCGTAGTTACTTTAACTATATTTTTCATAAATTCATTAAATTTCTATTATCATTATCCAAATAGGGTAAGTTACGAATTATCGGTCAGTACTACATCTTCGGTCATATGAGAAAAAACAATATAAAAATTGTTATTATTGCACAGTGCTATCTAATAATAACAATTTTTATATTGTTTTTTCATATATGTCCAAAGATGTAGCCCTGACCGATAATTCGTAACTTCCCCTAGTTGTAGAAATCTGTCATTGATTAGGAACGAGTCAATTTTATTAGATTCTTTTTAACCCATCATTTTTTAATCCAAAACACAACACTGTACTAGCTAGGTATTTTTTAACCAAATTTTTAACGTTTCAAGCTAATAAGAAATCATTTCCAGTGGCGGTGGACTTTACTCGTGTTCGCAATGTCCTTCCTCTGCTCATGGCTCGGGTTCGCCGTGATCTGGTTTCTCATTTGTTATTTCAATGGAGATCTCATGGAGGAAAACTTACCAAATAATCAGGAGGAGAACAAGTGAGTGTGAAGCCAAAGGAAAAATATCCGTTATTTCCATCTGTCATGACGGTAATTTAAATGGTTTCGTTGTTTAGATTCATTTTACGGTGTAGTCAAGTACAATTTTTTTTATGAAGTCTTTATAGATATCGCGCATTAATTTTTAACCCTGTATGTCCTAAGGCGACACATAGGGTAAATTACGAATTATTGGTCAGTTTCACATCTTCGGTCACATGAGAAACAACGATATTATAATCATTTTTATTTATAGAAAATTAAATAAAAATTATTATATCGTTTTTTCTTATATGACCGAAAATGTGAAACTGACCGATAATTCGTAATTTAGCCTATGTCCCCTATCAAGTGATCCATTTGGCTAATTTATTCCTTAAACTCGTACATGGAGGGTGTCCTCATTTTGGGACAGCAATCTGTAGATGTGGCACATCAGCAAAGTTAAAGTTGAGCAACAGTGTACGGGTTGCTCATTAGTTAGGCACAATTGTGATTAATTTTTTGGGCATAGAAGGTTAAAGATAAGACTGATTAGACCTGTTTATAAATCTACTAACTAACTCTATTTTCTTCACCTAGTTGGACTCCGTGTGTGACGAACATGATAGGCTTCACGTCGTGCTTCTTGTTCAGCATAGAGACACAGCACACCATTGGCTACGGGTCAAGGTACACTACAGAACAGTGTCCCCATGCTGTGGTGGTGATGTGCCTACAGAGCATTACTGGAGTAATGATTCAGGTGATGATCTTTTTATTGTCCGCTATGTAGGTTTCTTTTAATAGTATGTGTAATAAATATTTAGACACCTGTGGTTGAACGGAGGAGACACTTTCCCTGTCTCCGTTCGTATTGTAAAGGAACTTTTTTTTGGACTAAACAATTTGTAATAGGAGAAATAAGAGGTACTTACGATTATTTGCATTTGTGTAGGTCCTTCCATTCATACTTTTTCAACATAATATTTCTATAGAAGAAGGTTGTTGCAATATTCCTTCCATCTTCGTCACATTCGCTGATAAAAGATTGTATCCACACAGTGTCTATTCTGCATTTATGACCACTTTCTCTGCTCGTTTTTTCATTAGTAAAGTAGGAGTATTATATGGCTACTTCTTTAAAATCCCTTGTAAATATTCCCTAATTGGCACATTATAATTAATTAAAACAAAGTGTCCTTACTAAGGACAAGTACAAACGAGATACTTGTGATCGAGCGTTCAGAAGCGTGCGGCTAAGTAAAGACGGGGTCGTTTTCTCACGCGCGTTAGATATACCATATGTAATATATGGTAACGCCCTCAACAAAAATCCTGAAACGCCATTGAAGTGTTCACACATCTATTGAACTTCTAGTATTTCGAAACGCGCGTTAGAAAAGGCCCCGTCTGTTCGGGCCTTCATTTTTTTGAAACTTCAATATTTCATTGGTTCTCTCTAATTTTTCTAATCATGTTCTTGCTTTACAGGCGTTCATGGTTGGCATTGTGTTCGCAAAGCTGTCCCGTCCCAAGAAGCGCACGCAGACCCTGATCTTCTCCCGTAACATGTGCATGGTACAGAGGGACGGACAGATGTGTCTCATGTTCAGAGTTGGAGACATGAGGAAGAGCCACATTATTGAGGCTCACGTTAGGGCTCAGCTAATTAGGAGACATGAGACTGAGGTGAGTGAAAAGATAAGATAAAACCTGTTCAGACACGTTCATACATGTTCAAACATGTTCAGGCACGTTCAAACATGTTCAGATACGGTCAAACATGTTCAGATACGGTCAAACATGTTCAGATACGGTCAAACATGTTCAGATACGGTCAAACATATTCAGATACGGTCAAACATGTTCAGATACGGTCAAACATGTTCAGATACGGTCAAACATGATCAGACAAGTTCAAATAAACTTGTTGATTGTTTTAATTGGTCACGAAATCATTTAAAATTGACTAACTATAATTCGTATTGCACGAACTTTACATTGTAGCTTCAAATACATGTTTGAAAATAAAATATTTACAAAAATTCTAAAGAACAAATTTAATTATGTCGTTTTTATTTTATTTATTATGTCTCAGGAAGGAGAAGAAATCCCCCTCCACATGTACGAACTGGATGTAGGTTATGACGTAGGCGAGGACAGAATATTCTTCATCTGGCCTATGACGATAGTACACAAAATTGACGAGAATTCACCTCTGTACGAAATCTCCAAGAACGATCTGCTGCAGAATGATTTCGAAATCGTGGTACTGCTGGAGGGAGTTATTGAGAGTACAGGTGAGAGTTCTATTGCATATTTAGAAGAGTGATGGCATTGGGAAGATTTTAGAGTTGATATGTTAAGACTCTCCTGCGCGAAAAAACCGACCCAAAAATAGATAATTCTGACAGAAATTCATCTCCAAGAATTAGAGAAAATTGAAAAAAGCCTTTTCAATTTTGAATCTGTGAAATTATTACTTTAACAGAGGACTATTTTTGGCACTCGCTCTATTTTAAGCCTCTGTCATCGGATGTATCGGGTTTTCGCACGGAAGGGTCTTAAACATTTGGTAGATGCAGGATTGAGCTTTTTGCAAGATATTTTCCTGAACTATTTTTTATCAGCTATATTTACATCATTGGTTGGGATATGTTGATGCCTACACCTACCCATGATCTTTCTTTTTAAAACTATTTTAAGATTGAAATCTTTTATAGACTGTTTACATTAAATGGGAATCAATTGAACTAAGACTGTTTACTATGCCATGTCAGTTTGAAACTGAATAATATTGACAAACTGTGTACTCCATTGTCTGTTTTCAGGTTTATAATCGTAATAATTTTTTTGTTCCTGTAAACGAGAACATCGCTGAAACCAATATGTATTGAACTCAAAATTAGAGATAATGTTGATCCTAATTATTTTTACGCGTTCGATTCACAAGGCATGACGACTCAGGCGCGGTCTTCCTATCTGCCGGATGAAATTCAGTGGGGTTACAGATTCGAACCATTGGTGGACTACAGGAAGAACCCCCGGGAAGGCTTCTTTGTAGACTTGTCCAAGTTTAACAACATTCTGCCTGTGCCAACACCAACCTGCTCCGCCAAGGAACTAGAAGAAAGACAGAGCAACGCGTCTTCCAGTGAGTTCGTCTATCAGGAGCAAATGTTTTTTTGTTTTTTCTTAATTAAAAAGTTCATAAACTGTAATAATGATCGCAATCGAAATTAATCTTTTCCGGTTTCATCAAAGACGAAATTTCTTCCTTTTGATTCATATTTTTTAATGGTTTAAGTTTTAATATGTTTAACGTTCATTTTTCTCTAAATAATAAAGTTATCAATTATTTGATTTGGACTGATACTTTTTTGCTCCTAATATTTCATTAATTTATAACTTAGATATCCACTCTTTTTTGAGTTTTGCCAAATCGTTTGTTATTTTATCAGGTACAGACAAAGTCAACGAAGAGGGAAATGAAGAGGAAGGAAATAAAGAAGTGGCCAGTTCTCACTCTTCTCAGGGTAATTAATTAGAACTAGGGAGTTACTGGAACTATTTTTAGAACATTCCTGTTTACCAAATAAGTAATGATATAGAAAATGACATATTGTGTTTCAAATGTTATAAATATTTTCAATTTAAATTATCTAAAACCCATTTCACTAAAATTAATCAACTTTTTTTTCAAAATCTATCTTAATGAACTTCTTTTCTTTGGTTTTAACAAAGCGCTTCTTTTTCAGTTTCATCGGCGGATCCAGTATCTCCGTTAAGCGGCGAAACAGTCGCAACGGCCCCTTTGATTGCTAGTCGAGCAGGTAGCATTAGTTCCGTATCTTCTGTCACCACAAAACAGATCACCAACCCGCCTCCAGTTGGAGCCACTGTCGACGGCTCCAACGACGAAACGGTTAATGCCTTCCTCTATGATCCTGATTTCTTCAAACATTTAGACTTCAAAGGATCCAAACCCGTTCATACTGACCCTCCTTACGAAAGACGGAGTCTGGTGTTCCCTCCGTCCGAGTCAAGTAATCCCTTCAATAGATATTCTTCACCTAACAACACTAACACACACAGAAGAACCATCAGCCACCCCATGAAGGGAAATATTAAGCTTGATAATACGAGTAGTTTTGAAGCACCTTCCAATAGTAAAGAATCAGAGGAATCTCCATCTTCATCAACCTTCTAGCTGGTAAATCAATCAATTGTTCAGTAAAATATAACTATACTTCTTGATTCATTAAGTAATTTCTTCTGATATCATATTTTTTAATCTATTCAGGTGGCCGGGGCTGTTTCTACTGACGGAGTGACACCCCGAAGGAGAAGCAGCTACTCCGGCCGGTTCTATCCGACGAGAAAATCACATAAATTATCGCAGTCTTCTCAATCATTTTTTACAGGATCCCTGTTGCCAAATGAATCTAAAGAATCTCACATTGAAGAAGATGAAACTCTCTTTCGTGAGAGTGATCTAAATGATAAAATCTCTATCAAAAATTCAAATTTTATCCACAATGCAAGAATGTATAGCGTACCTTCAACAGAGAATGTAATTCCTTTGAATCATCGATATAGTTTCTCATGGAAATCAGATCAATCGAAGGAAGACTCTTTCTTGTGTTCCGTCAATTCTTCGGCATCGAGCTTATGCTTTTCTGCAGAATCTGGAAGTCTTTCAAATGTTACAGATGCCGATTCACAAATCAGTCAATTTTGTAGCGACTATACACTTGATGAGGACATTAATCCAAGCAAAGATAGTCTGAAGAGAAAACGTTCATTCAGTGATAGCTTCATCCTTTATCGCGTCATCAACATTCCCATCATCAGGTCAAAACCTAAATCCAATGTGAATCAATTTACCCGAAAACCTAAGAAAAGAAATGAAGTTTCTTCCTGTCATATCAAGAAATGCAGTTGCTTGCCTGGGATGATGACTGACAGTATTCTTGCTCCACAATCGGATGTAATGCTCGACTTATCTGATTTAAATTTGCTGGCTTATAAGCAAAATAGTTACATGGCGACACATGACAGCCATGATGAGATAGAGTAGGTAGGTACCTATTTATATGGGGGCTATTTTTTTAAATGGGGGTGTACAGCGTAACCATCTATTTCGTGTTATGAACTTATTACGGTGCCTGCATAGAATTAAAACTATAGAAATAAATTCACTATGTACATATTATATATAATATATCAATCATATTTTTAATAAAAGATGATTGTTTGATCATATTTTTATAGGTAACTTTTCAGTAACGTTTAGGGTACAAAAGTCTGAAATATCAAATGATTCGAAAATTATTTATGAGAACCTAATGATCAAATTAATTCATATTATATTTTAATGTCTGTATCAACATTATTCCACAAGTTCTATAAATTTTGTAAGTGGCAAGATGTGTAAAGTTCATTTTGGTCAAAAGCTAACGCAGTATCTCCTGGTCCTCCTGGTCGCTAAAGGGTTAAAATCAATTATAATTTAATCATTGGAATCCTTCAATCAACTCTTATCCAGAACTTATGTTAATGCCATCAGTTGATATCGCTTTATTTCCTGAATTTCTAACAGTGATGGAATAAAAATATATATATTTATATAAATGTATAGAATACTAAGCATAAACTATCCTTTATTATGAGAGAAAATATCTATTATATTAAATTATTAATTCTCGTGCTGTGATTGAAAACAAAATGCTAGGATCTGTACCTCTAACCGCGCCAAACCAAGAGAGATAGCAAGAAAGATTGCAAGATTGTACTGGACCACACTGTAATACCACAGTACAGAGAATATATAGTATCCCAGAGCTATGGAGGGGATATTACGCGTGTCCCGGTAGGCTGTGACGTCACATGTCAACAATCGTGCGTACGTTTGTACGTACAGTACAAACACAAAAGATGGCTGCAACACACCCAACTTTTGTTAAATAACGTTTTCGGTGATATTTTTTTAAATTCCATATTACCGCATGCTATTATCCAATCTTTATAGTCATACGGACGAAAATTAAAAAGTGACTGTTGATGAAATTGCTACTGGTCTTTTGACACCCAAATAGTAACAAATTTTTAGTCTTGAAGAAGACGATTTATTCAAGATAATTAGATCATTAGTCAGATCGGTCGCGTTGGCCGCCATCTTAATTCTCTATTCCACGTGACCCACAGTCATTCTGTTTACTATGACGTGACCTCTTGCTTACATACATGACGTCACAGCCTACCCAGAATAAATTTGAATAATACATGGAACTGGGGTACTATACTTTTCTGTTTACTATGGTAATACTATCTAGTGCGCCCACTGAAAGAGAGTCCAAAGAGAGAAAGATTGCAAGAGTCCAAAGATAGAACTCTAGCCAATCTTTCTTCAAGTTGAGTGCTTCACTGTGGTGTCAATTTCACGCGGGTAGATGTTACATCAGGCACGCTGTGCTATGTATGTGGTCTGTGGAACTCCTAATATGCAGTGTTAAAAGCTGACTACTCTCTTTTGGTATGCGTTGGTACTGTCTTTCTTTCGTTGTGTGCGCGGCAAAATAAAAGGGTTATAACAACCCTGTCCCTTTGCCCAGCGACTTTTTACCGATTTACATAAGTTGCCCTTCTAATGTAAGAAAGAAAACTAATTTCAGGGGTAACTGGTGCACTGACATAAATAAAGAATTTACATTCAGTGTTTATGTGAATCACTATCGGGAACCTTAAATTTCAATCTGATATTTAGTGTCGGTTTAATAGTATTTTATACTAAGTAATTCGGTATCCTCTTAATATTTTTAGTTGGTTATAGAATATGAAATTTTTGTTACGTGTCCCTTAGGCAACTTATTTTTGTCCCTGTCATAGAAAACTATTTATAATTTGTATTTATTTTCTAAAAAAAAAGGATAGAGATAGATAATAGGTTAGGTATCTCTGATCAAAATTCTACTTGAAGAATAATGGTCTACAATCACTGTTTGTGTTATGCAATAATACACTAATTACTTGTAGGAGCGTAGAACTATTCGATTTAACTGTTTAAATTAAAGTGCCATTTAATGAATAACATTCACTGCTCCAATATTATAATTTGCTTTAATAGATTGTTATTTTTATAATTAAGTAGCTAATGGTTTAATGTGTATTTTTATCATTGACTTCATAACTAAACAACTACCTAGTTTAAGGGTTACAGCTCGGTGAAGCAGAAAAGCTACTCCGTTGCAACACTGTCCTGAACTTTTAATTGAGACTAAGACACTAGGGTAAGTTATATAAGAAGAAACAATATAATAATTATTATTATATACCTAAACTACCTACTGAATTTTTTTCAAAACTGGCAGATTATACTGTAAATGATTAGATACATTAAGACCTCATTATGCGTTAGCACGGAGTTACTTTTCTGCAGACATGAGCACTGAGGAGGTGTATACCCAACTTCTACTTTATTTTTAATCATCAATCGGCATTAGAGGTCCCCTCCAAGCAAATTTTTTTATTGCTTAAATCAACGAGGCTAATGTTTCTTATCATTTTACTGCAAACCCCATAAAATTTGATGGCGTATTTATAATTTTATATGCTTTTAAATATCTTTATAATCCAAACTCTACAAAACCTACTTTACTTCCGACTTTCTAATTATCAGTCTGAAGAAGAAAAACGAACACCATTTGTTTTGATTGTCAACTAGGTATTAGGTTTAAAAATCTATTTTGTTATTCGTGTAAAAGTTTAAAATTGGATGAACTTATTATAGAAACGTTTATATACTTTTAGAAACAATTAATATCTTAAAAGAAGGCCAAAAAAGGCATTGTTTGTTTAAAAATCTAAATTTGAAATCAAAACAAAGAGTGTACAATCTTCTTTTTCAGTGTCAGGTTGGAGATTCGCTCGATTGTTGCTCAGAGTATTAAAAAACTTTAAAAGCAAATAATATATATACTGGACCGAATTGTATGCGGTTTGCGGAATAATGATCGTAGACCTTAGTTCTATAATATTATGTATTAACTCATTTTTTTAATTGAGTCTGGAGAGGATTTTTAACCTTATTTGACAGAAACACCCTAGGCCTTTAGTAGATATCTATAAAACCTTTCAACTTCTCTAAAAATAATTTACCATTTTAAATACTTTTTTAACCCTACCCTGTTTTCGACACCAATAAGTGCTGGTAACGTCTTAGATTTAAGGTTCAACCTCTAGGTAGCCAGAAGTTAAGGTTAGTGACATTATACTAATTTTAAGGATATGTATTATATTTATAGTTTTGAAACAGTTATAATTTTGAAATAGAGCCCACTAGTTACTCCATAGGACGAATATTACCTCAAATGAAATGCTAGTCTGTGACCCATTGTTTGTAATGAATCAATAACGCTATTGTAAATTTTGCAGTGATAACATTTGTTACATGTGGTATAAGTTGTTTCTGAATTAAAAGAGAATTTTGAATACAATACTCTTTCTTTTACTCATATTTACAGTAACTAAAGGGCCGTACACACGTAGTGTTTTTCAAGTTTTTCCACCAGCTTTTTTGCTAAGCTCCTCCTACTTTTTCGAGAATATAAGAAAAAACTATATAATTATTTATTTTATTTGGTATCCATGATACCTGCAGGTATCATGGATACAAAATAAAATTATATCCTTTTTTCTTATATGATTCAAAAGTCTTGTGGAAAAAGTAGGAGGAGCTTAGCAAAAAGTATGGTGGAAAGACTTAAAAACTCCGCGTGTGTACGGCCCTTTGGAGTTCAGACTAAACAGTCCCAAGTTGATTACGAGGTGGTATAATTACATATCAAATGATGCAGAGCACTTGTTAAAGATATGAGAGGTTAATGAAAACAGTAAGCTTTATATATTCATGTACCATATTCAACTTTTTATATCACAGATTTATGAAAACTCAAAAATGATCATAACTAAATCAATCATACAAAAATAACTTCTATTTAAAAGACAACATAAAATATTACTTACCAAAGTTCAAGAAAAACTTTTAGAATGCTTTTAGCCAATGATTTCCTTCAATATCAATCCAATCCTCTTGTTTTGAATGTCCAAACGTTCAATAATGGCTTGAACATTGTGTCCTAATTGAGGTTTGAAACCATTCATTTTGGACACATGAATGAGTCCAGCAGTGCCAACGCCAATGTCCACAAAAGCACCAAAAGAGGTGACGTTTCGGACACTCCCCGTCACGACGTCCCCGACCTTCAAGTCCTGCATCGACGTCATTTCCTTCCTGAATAGCGGCTTGTCGAACTGGGCACGATAGTCGAAAGTACTTGGCTGATAAAGACTCTCTAGGATACTCTTGAAGTTCTCTATGTCAGTGTCACACTGCTTTGCTGTTTTTTCTAACGTTTCCCTCTCTATGAATCTCTTCAAGTCGTGAATGAACTTATCAGTGCCGATGTCATTCAACGACAAACCAGATTGGAGAATCAAGTTGGTAGCGATGTGGTAAGACTCGGGGTGAACCGTGGTAGAGTCTAAAGGACACAACACAGAGAGGTTGGGGTTGAGGCCGCTCTTTCTAACAGTCTGTGGTAATATCCTCACAAAACCTGAACACTGTTGGTAGCTTATTGGACCGATGCCCTTGACCTTTTTCAGCTCCTCCCTGTTACGAAATGGACCACATTCCTCTCTGTGTTTCACGATGTTGGCAGCACGCGATTTGTTCAAACCAGACACTTTTCTTAGCACTTGCTCAGAAGCCACATTCAAGTCAACCCCAACGAAAGATACACATTCCATCATCACGGAATCTAGAGATGCAGACAACAGTTTACTCGACACATCATGTTGGTACATACCCACACCCAAGTGCATGGGCGGTACTTTAACGTACTCCAGAAGTGGGTCCTGTAATCGTCTGGCTAACGAGACAGCACTGATGTGATTGACATCCATTTCAGGGAACTCTGCTCTCGCTTCATCAGTAACTGAATACTGTGAAGCACCAGATTCGTCAATGACTGTGTACTGAATATCCAAATCACAGAACATTTTCATCTTTAACAAATCTCCAAGCCACTTTTCGGTCTCACGGCAAGCTGTCCCGTTACCAATGGCTATCACCTTGCACGCATATTCCCTCAGGATTTTCTCAAGTGTGTTAATAGCAGCAAGTTCATTTCTGCCGGGGTTTATGGTATCGACAACCAAGACCTTTCCCTTCCTCTCGATGAGAGCTAATTTGCAGCCATGGGTGAACCCAGGGTCTATGGCCAGCACAGAATCCGCTCGAACTGGAGGCGTTAAAAGCAGTCTGCGGAGGTTTGCGTTGAAGATCTCGATGGAAGCCAGTTCTGCCATGTCACTCAGCTCTCCTCTGATCCATGTGTGTATGCTCGGGGAAACTGAAATGGTACAGAAATAAGTTTTACATCTTATTACCTTATATCGTAAAAAATCTAAGAGAAAATTTAAACTTTGATTAATTACTAGCTAGTGTTGGAAAAAACAATCTTCAAGAAGAAGATTAATAATATAGCTCTTTCAAACTAGCTACTACTTATTTACTGGCAACTTATTTTCATTATTTACTAACACTGGGGCATAGGAAAGTTGTAGCTACGAGTAAGCAACTTCAAAGAGATAATCGTACGTCAACAATATAAATTGTAAAAAAACCTGCCAATTTATGAAATAGCTGATGGTTTAATTAGCTACTAGCTATTTCGTTAGAGCTAATTAAAAATTATGAAGGAAATATTTCGAAACTGAAGATATTCAAACAAATACCATCACTGCGAGCATTTAGCTATATTCTACTTGTGATGTTTGTTAAAAATGTTCATATCCCAATTCCCTACGTCCAAAGGGTGACCGGACGTTTCATTACCAGGACGTTTCGTTACCAGGACGATTCGTTACCAGTTTATTTTTTATTTTTTTATGAAATGGAAACGATTTTTTATTAGACAATTTTATTTTAGACTACAATTTTATATCAATCACGTGCATTATAAATTTTTACTACTTTAAAAATAATCTACTTTTTAAACATATTTTTTATTCGTTTAGTTATACACTGATTTTAATCAGATGTATTAAAATTAACAATCATTACTTAATTTCTTTGACTAGAGAAGCTGGAAGTGAAATATCATGGATACCAATCGATATAGAAGTTAAATAACAATACTCCTATTTTTTTTGTCCTCATATGATCGAAAATGTGGTTCAGTCCAAGAACCCGGAGCTTACCTACATTGGAAAATTCTTTTGTTTTTCATATTTTGGAAAATGTTTTAACGTTAGTGTAAAATTCCAATTACCAGATGTTACAAGTTACCGAATGAAAATAACTTAATGAAAAGAAACAAAACCTTCCGCAATTTTGCGAAAGTAATAATTATTTTCGATCATATAAGAAAAGACTATATAATTTAACATTTCAACTCTTTATTCTTATTCTTATATACTATTTTCTATTATGTTCGAAAACTTCCAGTAATTGGTTCACACAGGGAAAACTATTCAATACATATTTATAATATATGTGATTGGTATATTTTTCGTTAGTAGCGATTTTGAACGAAAAATCAGGTAACGAAACGTCTGGGTACGAAACGTCCGGGTACGAAACGTCCGGGTACGAAACGTCCGGGTACGAAACGTCCGGGTACGAAACGTCCGGGTACGAAACGTCCGGGTACGAAACGTCCTAGTAACGAAACGTCCTAGCACCATCCAAAGTTCCCACCTCCCAATTTTTCACTTCCAAAATATTTTTGAATATATTTATTATAATTTTATAGTATAACTACATAACAAGTAGTTAACTATTTAAACAATTAGATATTTCCTAATTTTAGTTGCAATTTCTTACTCCAAATTTCCTACCTCCCAATTTTAGATGTTATTTAATTCGTAGCAACTCACTGAGTCTCTCCCAGACATCTGGAAACACCTCCAACATCAGACTCCTCCTGAAGTGAGTGACGTAGCTGCCATTTCTCTGCGGAATGTTACTCCCCAGCCACTTGTTGGAGCAGAACTGTACAAAGTTGGAGTACTCGGCAGAGGGAATCTGGAGCTTAACAGATAACACTCCCAGCTGCTCACCTCTGTTAATGGCGCAAACCTTAAACCAAAAAAATAGGGAGCTGATTAGATTTAGATACTAGTGTACTTGCCCGTTAAAATTACAGGTCTTCAATAGTAATTTATTAGGTTATTTTTAGTGAACTCAAATAAAATTCATTTTTCTGCATAAACTGATACTTTTTTCATATGTAAAATACATTTAAAAATTGAATAAAAACAGGGGAATTTAAATATCAAGTCAATATATTCCCGTGCATATCATAGGTAGTTACATTCTTCATGGTTCACGGACACAAAATAAATAAACACATGAGGGAAATTATTAGTATAGATGGGTAGAAATATATTGACTGTGTTCGGTCAGAAGTCGACACCAAAGGTATTATACTACAGTAAATTTGCGTTTCAAAAGTTCGTTGTGGCGCCATCTGTATTTGAGAGCGGGAACTAGAGAAACAACAACATTTTGTGTTCATCAAAAAATTGAAGGATTCAGTATTCAACTGAAACTAGCTTTCAATTTAAACAAAAAAGAGTAGATTTCAGAATAATTTTTCTGTTGATCTAGTATAACTTCTTGCTGAACACTGAAACTATCAATGCTCTATCAAACATCCACTCACAACATTTAGAGTGAAAGAAAACATGATAATTGAATCTTTTTTAATGGGTGTGGTGGCGAAGATATGTAGCTAGCAACATAATTTCGAGGTTATTTTTGATTTAATTATTAATTTAGGATGAAAAGGGTAGCTAGTAATTAAATGTGCAGCTGAATTGGTATGTTTATCAAATTTTGTAAGTTTCTATAATTGCTGGTAACCAGGAATTATAGAAACATATAGATGATATAGAAACAAATATATCTAGGTACTGTTACTAGAAACTAAAGATTCCATAACTCACAACATGAGGTTTGATGTTCCAAACGCTATTCCTAAACTCAAAGTAGAGTTGGAACTTCTGAATGACAGACTCCGACAGTTCAGGTGCTTTCTTCTTGGCAGGTACATTGCCACCCATGGACTTTCTCTTCGCAAGAACTTTACGTGGTTTCTTTGCGTCAGTTACGGATTTTGCAGCCTTGCGTGACTGTGAAGTGGTCAGCATCACATCTCTTCTTCCTTTCAAACTGATGAAATGAAGACAGACATTATTGTTATGATATTTAGACCAAGTAAAGAAAACGGACAAGAAATGAAGCTGGGAAAGATAACGGACAAGAAATGAAGCTGGGAAAGATAACTGACCAGAATACATTTTTTTAGTTTTAAAAAATAGTTGCTTTAGTTATTTATAAAAATACAACCTTATAAATGATAATATTGATGATTATACATTAATTTTGCATATTTTATTAATTGAAAGAATTGATAATAAAATATGATCCATTTTGAAAAATGAAAAAACTTCTGCTTAAATCCTTTGATGTGGTATCTATGATTCCAAAACTATGTTTTTATCCCAATTATTTGTCAAATAATAAATAATTTATCCAAGTAAAGACAACGGTCCAGAATTGAAGCTAGTAAACATAATGGACCAGAATTTAAACTAGTAAAGTTAACGGACCCTGGTCAGTCATCTTTACTTACTCCTGATATTTAAGAGAGAGTAACTAGCTAAATTAGCCTTCAATAAAATAGGCAATAACTGATGTATATTTAGATTTTCATATTTTTATGCTGCTATATTTTACATAGCTACTAGAAGTTAGATATCATGTAAATAAGATGTTGATTTGAATTTGATAACGAACAGTAAGTATTGGTGAGCCTTCATTTCCTGAGGTATTCTTTAAAATTATAGAAACAATGAAGAAATTTATAAACAAAGAGCTAATTTCAAAAACTACTTTCACAACAATATTCAAACTTGTAGCTATAGGGTATTTACCTGTTTTTGAGACCAGTTAGCATTTCCAAGTCTTTACTGATGATGTCCGCTATGATGTTCTTGACGCCAGTCCTCACCTGATCCAAAGTACTCTTACCTTCCACATCAGGACAGATCAAATCCCACAGCATCTGCTCATGAGACTCGCAATTTCTATCATTCAATAGGAACAAAGCCGCTTCCTCCAGGCCAAGTTTACGAGCTCTTTCAGCCAAGGTCCTCTCTCCCTTGGAGTTCAGAGAAGTACACAAGCTCTTAACTTCCTTCACACTTGTTGAATTCAACAGAAACTTCTTGGTATCAGGGGATATATTCTTGGAATTGTCTTGAATTAATTTGGAGACTTTTGTTTTGACTTCCTTCAACTGCTGGTATGCGTTATGCACTTCACGAAGCTTCTCTATTTCCAGATTGCCTACGTTTGCCTTACGATATCTAGCAATAAAGGGCAGAGTACATTCCTGGTCTAACAAATTGATAACTTGTCTAGCCTGCCACTCACTCACAGCTTGTCGAGATGAAATCACTTTTGCTGTATCCCATTCAAACAAGAAATCAACTTCTGAATCCACCTGCTTTACAGTTTTCAACAACTTACTCGTCTTTTTCTCTTTAGTAGCAATTGATTTCGGTTTTGTATTACCAACTTTTTTCTTTTTCACCAAGGATTTTCTACCTTTCTTCAATTTGGGTGAAGTTTCTAGAGGTTCAGACATGAAACTATCACCAAATGAAGAGCCAGTATCGTTCATAGATAAAGAAAGACGGGAATTCATAGAAATATCATTCTGATGCTTTGATTTCTTCAAATTAGACAGTCGGGACTTAATAGACTTCTTTCCTGCTATGGGGATATAATCAATAGCACTTTCAACTTTCTGTGGAGACTCTAGTTCTACCACTGTAGGGAGTGTGGCACTGAATTTACAATCAGGATTGGTTTTGTAGCTATTGTCCCTTTGTCTAGAATCCTGGACTTTGGATTCTGAAGCATGAACACTAGATTTGGAGGCATGGACACTAGATTTGGAAGTATGGACACTAGATTTGGAAGTATGGACACTAGATTTGGAAGTATGAACACTAGATTTTGAAGTATGGACACTAGACTTGGAATCAGGTACACTAGATTTTGAAGTATGGACACTAGCTTTAGAATCATGGACACTAGACTTGGAATCATGGACACTAGATTTAGAATCATGGTATTTGGACTCTGACGTATGAACAGTAGATTTGGAATCATGAACAAGAGGTTTTACATCATTGTCAGTTATTTTTGATGTAAAAAGACTAGATTTGAAACTATAATTATTTGATTTAGAATTATTGGAGAGATTGATTTTAGTGTCAATGACTAAATCAAGATTTTCACTTGGTTCAGTATCTACAACAATATCAAGATTATCAAATAAAGTTTGAGAATAGATAGGACTTGAATTATTCAATTTCCTGCCATATCCTTCGACCCTTTTCTTATCTTCAGGTTGTTCTGTAGCTACTGGATTTGAAGACCTTGATTTGAATCCTCTTGACCTCGATGGTTTAGTAAGAATTGGACTACCGAGTGGAGGACCACGCAAGTAGTTTATCTTTTTGACAGAAGTATTCCTAGCTGTAGTAATTTTCTTACGTTTAGCGAGCTGTGGGCTTTGCTGAAAATCCTGCAAAATAAGGGAAGCGTATTAGATGAGAAGAATTAACCCTTCCGCCTTCCGGTCATGATGGATCATATTTGTCCCAAATTGTTCTCAAAACAATGAAGTTAATTTTATTAAATTAAAGAAAATGGCATTTAAGTATTCAATGAATTTGTTCAATATTTTTTTGCAATTTACTATTTAGTAGAGGTTTAACATCTTAAATTTTATTTGTATGCAGCAAAAAAATATCAAATATCCAAGCTATGAAATGTTAAGAAAATATATCAAATTTACATTATGTAAAAGTCATATTGAAAATTGACAGACTAATGAGAAAATAAAGTTTTTAATTTCATAGCTACCTGTTGTCTTTTAACAGACTCCCTTTCATCAGGTGTGATGGGAGATTCGACATAGCTAATTTTTTTCACTCTTCTTGACGATTTGAACGTCTTCTCACTCACAATAGCTATTTCATCATCTGGAAAATAATTTTAGAATTAGGTTGTATAGCAGTTTTTTACACTGATCTAGTTCTAATTAGTTCGGAGTTTTTATTAATTAACCTGTATAGTTTCAACTGAATAAATTGAACCTAAAAAAGGGGTTAAATGAAACAACTCGATAACACCTCTGAATTCGATTATTTGCAAAAATATCAAGTACAGGATTACGAGATACAGATTTTGGTTCACGCACAGTTTAAAAACATACTATGTTCTATGCACAATATATACTGATTGCGGGATACGAGGATTTTGGGACGGAAGGGGATTGTGCTAGATGCACAGCGAAGAGACTCAGGTACGACAAGAACAGAGTTTCTTTGAAATCACTGTCTTTTATAACAGCGTTCTCAGAGAATAGATTGTAGTTTGGAACAACTATGCTACAAGTTTTTGTTGGAATTTAAAGTCCTTGGTTACAGTTTCCAATTTATATTCTGGGGAACTTTTATGTAGTCTCCGTGATCTTTTAACTAATAAAGTTGGTGAGTTATATCCTCTCTTCGACAGAACAGATAGATAATTGTGCATAGCCAACTTTTATGATAGGTAATGATAGTTCAAATCCTAAATTATTCACCTTCTTATAATATTTGCAATCAAGATACTATTCAGATATTGTAAGTTAATCCGTATATAGAATTTAGGTGAAAAGATAAACTGACTCGTACACATAGTCTCAGAATGCACATATGTTAATATAATATAGCTAAGTATAATATTCAAATAATATAATATAATATAATAGTATAATATAATGTTCAAATATAATAATAATAATATATTCATATAGGATTATTATTGGAAGGTAGTTAGAGTTGAATATATATAGTCTAATATTATATAATATATATAATATTTGTTTCATATGATTCAATTTCTAACAAATAAAAGATAAGATTAATATTGATCATGATGCTCTTCAGTTTACAGGTTAATATATTCATTGAAAAATTGCTAAGACAGGTAGTGTTTTTTAATAAATAATATTATTAACTTTCAGAAAGTAAATTTATTTATAGAGATAGAAATTAATATACAAATTACAGCACCTGATGATGGAACGTAGACAGTGTCATTCATTTCAGATTAAGGTTTAGATTGTTGTATAACTGAATTAAAAGAAATGACCTGAAACTGTTAAATACTAATTGGTGATACAAAACTGAAAAATAAGAATAAACATGAATTCATTAAAAATTGATAATAAACAGGTTGTGGTAGGTAGAATATGATAAATAGTAGTTACAACATGATATAAAACTGTTAGCTAATATAGATAGGATAAGTTCCAAGTCACTGGACTGTCCCACATTTTAGATCAAACCAGAGAAGATGTAGTGATTATTAAAATAAAAGTTTAATTATAATCATGATACACTTTATTCTTACATTATCAAAAATTTGAAACTGTCCAATAACTCTAGTAACTCATTAAAAGCTATCCTAAGCCAATATTTCACTGATTCTAAATATCTTCCAATTTATCCACCAGGTAAAATAGTATGGTTCAAAAACTCGCCATTTATCACTCCAGCTCTCTCCAAAAATAACCAAATTTCTCTCCAAAATGATCAAATTGTCATAAATTCTCAAATTCTCTCTAAAATAACATAGTAGCATAAAAGAAAATAAGAGAGTTCTCCCCATTTGCAATTAATTGAAGGGCACAAAATTCTTGCAGTCTGGCCAGACTGCAAGAATTTTGTGCCCTTCAATTAATTGGTAAAATGTTCTCCAAGAAATCCTCTATTTTGACTTCTGTTCTCAACTTCTCAGTAAAATACATGTAAATATAGGAGGAAATTAAGGATTGTTCGCACAGAAAATGTTAAAAATGTCCCATGTTCTGCAGACTGGCAAATTTACATTAATTTTCGGTGGATACCTAAATTGGGAAATTGTTGGTGGATCACTCAGTAAAATAGTATGTCTCCTAAACTCTCCAGCTCTCTCCAAGAATCACCAACTCGAACTCTCTCTCTAAAATGATCAAATTACCATGAATTCTCTTCAAAATAACATTGTAGCATAGGAGAAAATTAGATATTTCTCACCATTTGCAATTGAAGGGCATTAAAATGGAGAGTATGGACATGCTTTATTACCTGGCCCGGGCTGCCGGCTGAGGCCACACCCTTTCAATATGAGAGATATTGAAATTCTGAGAGTCAGGACCACAGAACATTGAATAGAAGAAGAAGTGTAGATCCCATTATATAACTCTTGAGTGCCGTTTACAGTGACGTCACTTTAACTAGAGCCACTCAGCCAATCAGAGGCTTCGTTTCACCAGTTCTGTTTGAGTCCGTATTTTGAATGCGTACAGCGTATTACAAGCGAAATGGTGTCAGTTTGTGTTTTTTGCAAAGAAGATTAGTTTATTATTGCGTAGTAGCTGGGCTATAGAATATAGACAATCGTGTACTTAATTTGGTAGGAAGGTATGACTCCCAGCAAAGATAATGAGATTATGAGCTGAGGTAGAACGCAACGCTCAAACTGTTTTCAGTTTTCGAGAGAGTGTTTAAAGTGATGTCAGCGATCAATGGACGTGATTGGTTGAAATTTTACGACTAGGTACACCATGTGTACACGTTCGATCTGAGCTTCTTCTTATTCAATCTTTCAATGTTCTGTGGTCAGGACTCTCAGGAGTAGTGGAGTACCTACCTAAGTTTGTAACTTTGCCAGTCTGCAGAATGTGTCTTCTCCCGCAGAGATTTTAATTTGAGAGACAGTTAGGTACTCTCCAAGTAAAATAGTATGTCTCTTAAACTCGCCATTTGTCTCTCCAGCTCTCTCCAAAATTCAACAAATTCTTTCCAAAACGATCAAATTTTCATAAATTCTCTCCAAAATAACATTGTAGCATAGGAGAAAAATAGATAAAACTCGCCATTTGCAATTGAAGGGCTCAAAATTACTGTCACAAACTCGCCATTAAAATGGCGAGTTTGGACATGCTTTATTACTTGGGGTACTCTCTGACTCTCAGTAGCAGATTCAGAATCTCCCGCAGCTAAATTAATGGTAACATAGGAATTAATTCAAAATCTCCCTCAGTTAAATCCAAGTGAAATTGTATGTCTCATAAACTCACCATTCGACGATTCGTCTCTCCAGCTCTCTCCCAGTCTGCAGAAACTGGTAAAGTGCTCGTAGAGATCTCTTATTCTGTTTGTAGCAAAATTAATGTAAATATAGGAATTAATTCAGAAGTGTTCGTAGCAAAATTAATGTAAATATAGGAATTAATTCAAAATTGTTCGGAGAGAATATCCCAAATATCTCACATATTCTGCAGAGTGGGCTCTCTCCAAAATTCAACAAATTCTTTTTCTCTCCAAAATGATCAAATTATCATAAATTCTCTCCAAAATAACATTGTAGCATAGGAGAAAAATAGATAAAACTCGCCATTTGCAATTGAAGGGCTCAAAATAACTGTCACAAACTCGCCATTAAAAATGGCGAGTTTGGACATGCTTTATTACTTGGAGCTAAATTAATGGTAACATAGGAATTAGTTCCAGATCTCCTGCAGAGATCTCAAATTTCTAAAATTCTATCAAAAACTCCTGCAGAGAGTCTTGGAAAAATGTTCCATATTCTGCAGACTGGTAACTTTGTAACATTAACTTATTAGCAAAATGGCTATTATAGGCTTAGTAATTCCAATTTAAATACCTATGTATGAATTATGATCATTGATCAGGATATCAGCAAGCTGTAAATTTAATTTATTAATTTAACAGCTATCTGTAAATTGTAGGTAGCTAGCAGACTAGCAGTCCTTTCTCCAAGACTCCAGGCAGGGATGATTGTGATCCGATTCATCAAGCCTTTATCCTTGCATTCCTAAGGGGATGACAGACGAAGTGCCTCTTCTTCTTTTCCAAGCTAGGAGGTTGTTGATTCCTCCTTGAAGATGTACAGCTAGGAGTTATCCGTGAAGCCTGAAAATTGCACTAGCCTAGCTACTTTTAAATTAAATATCAGACCACCAGTTAGACGATGGAGAGCGCGGAAAGGGAGAGTGCGCGTAAAATATTTCTAATGTGATTTTAATGAAAATATTTTATTCAATTATGTATTATTTATTTATTTCATACTCTATTTATATCAATAAGAACTAAAACACTAAAATTTATTTTGAAAAAGTGCCATCTTGTGACAAGTAGCTCAAATTTTTCGCAAGTCATTATATTTCAATAAATTAGCCTGTGCAAAAAAAAACCTTTCTCTCAAATTTTTCGCAAGTCATTATATTTCAATAAATTAGCCTGTGCAAAAAAAACCTTTCTCTCAAATTTTTCTCAAGTCATTATATTTCAATAAATTAGGCTGTGCAAAAAAAAACCTTTCTTTTAATTATGAAACAACAATCTTCTTATCTGGGTTGAGATTATGTTTTAATCCAGACGCCAATTGGTAATTGAGATAAAAGTGACTTAGATTCTATTTGGGAGTGCTATTGTACAGAGCATTACTCCAGATGACAAGTCATACATACATACATACAACTAATAGTGTGACCTCATACCATTACATGTGAAACCGCACTACCCTCATCTACAGCTGATAGTATGACGTTATTCCCTTACCTGTAAAACCACACTACTCTCATCTACAGGCCCCGGGGAAAAAATGAGTTTATTACATAATATCATAGAACTAAGGTCTACGATCATTATTCCGCAAACCGCATACAATTAGCTTCTGTATATATTTTATTATTTGCTTTCAAAGTTTTTTAATACTCTGTGAGCAACAATCGAGCGAATCTCCAACCTGACGCTGGGAAAGAAGATTGTACACTATATTGTTTTGATTTCAAATTTACATTTTTAAACAAACAAAGCGTTTTTGGTCTTCTTTTAAGATATTAATTGTTTCCTATAGTATATAAACTTTTCTATAATTAGTTTATCCGATTTTATACCTTCACATGAATATTGAATAGATATATTGAACCAAATACCTAGTTGACAATCAAAACAAATGGTGTACATTCTTTTTCTTCAGACTGAAAAGTAGTAAGTCGGAAGCAAAGTAGGTTTTGTAGAGTTTGGATTATAAAATTCTAAAGCATATAAAATTAAAAATGTGCTATCAAATCTCATGGGGTTTGCAGTAAAATGATAAGAAGCATTAGCCTCGTTGATTTAAACAATAAAAAAATTTGCTTGGAGGAGTAAAAATAAATTCTGCTAATTATATTAACTTTTGAATTGTGGATTTTTTTCATTGGCTGAAAAGGAAACCTGCAGCGTTAAAAATGGTTATTTTCATACATGACAACGCTCGTTCTCCCTCTACTAAGGGAACTGTGAGTTTCCTGAGGAGTAATAAGTTCGTCAATGACAAGTTGATGATATAGCCCAGCTAGTCTCTCTCTAGATTCAAACCCAATTGAAGAACTTCAGTCCATCCTGAAGCAGAATGTGCATGTGGGAAGACGTCAGTTTTCGCCGAAAGATGAGCTCTGAAAGGATACTGAATACTCTTGTAAGACGATAACGTCCGATACAATTCAAAAATTTATAGATTTGATGGATAAGCATCTTCTAAAAATGGTGGAAAAGAGGGGGAATCAAACCGGATATTGACTTAAAACTGGCAGTTAAACTTCACATGAACGCTATTGCTAAAAAATCACAGTAGTTATAGATTATTAGGCTTCAATTGTTCTATTATCATATATAAATACATTCGTATGATAATATAATAGGTAGAGTTATTTTATTTTGATTTACAGAGGTTGAGTGTAGGAAATAGAAATGGTGTAATATCATGAATTAAATTGGGGATGGTTGTAACTGTGAAAAGATTCAGATCATTTACTTGACTGTTTCTGTGACTGTTCTTGAGTTACTTCTTTGTTCATCTTTCCTCTTTTCATTTTAACTTTTTAATTCGATTTTAAGGAATTTTTACATTAATTTCTATCGATTTCATATTTAGCATTTAATATTTCAATTTTATTTTAATTTAGAATTGGTAATTTATTCAAAAAGTTAATAGATTTTTGTAATATAGTAGGTCGGTATCATATTTACTTTAGGTGATCATATTATTAGGCATTGGTTTTTCTTTTTAATTTATGTCAAGTGGTGAGTCAGTGGCCAAAATAATATCGCGTCTTGCAGGACGCTCAAATCCTTATTTTGTCTTCACGTGACTGGCAATCTGGCGTCAGTTCAATGGAGAAAGGATATAACTGAAAAAAATAAGGTTTTACACCGCCTTCCTTAGCGTCCTGCACAACTATCTCTTTCTAGTATACAATATTATTACTCTATGATTTATGTACTTCACCTGATGATGAATTGGATAATCAATTTGAAAGCTTGAGTTAAGTAAAATATATTTTCAACGCTGAGTCTAGAAAACGTTGCCAAAATAGATATAAAATTATTTAAAAAGTATATTTATGCATTTTTAGTGTTATGCTTAGTACGCTGAAAATGAGTAACTTTTAGTAAAATGATTGTAGAATCCGAAATAATATTTGAATTACTCACAATTTTCTAAAGTTACTCGCAATGTAGATGCACATTTTCAGAACATTTAAGAAAAACCAATGAGATAAACCCATTTTATTGCAATAAACACATCTGCCTATGAGCGTAATTCGATGTGTAAGTTGATCGTATTTGACGGCTTTGTCTTGATATCAAATATTCACATTGCGTATCATTATTATGGTCGTACCTACTATGAATCATTGTTTGAATATCAGTTGGTCTTCCTGCGTGGATTTGTCTGAATATCACTCACAACTGACTAGCTATCTTGGGTCGTGCACTTGTATAGACTTTTATCTAGATTCCTCAAATAACTTTAACATTTTTGATTTTAAAAGAAGCGGCAGCGCTGCAGCGCGAAAAACCTCTAGCGCTTCTGAAAAAAGGAGCGGTGCTGCCGCTACCGCTACATTAGCACAGAAGTAGCGGCGCTGCCGCTGCCGCTTCACCAAAAGAAGCGCCGCTATTAGTGCGCGCTACAATTGTAGCAGCGCTGCACCCTCCTCTGTATATATATTATGAATCTTACATATATATATATATAAGATCCTGTATAGATATAAATATATATATACATGTTTTTAAAATGTACGTGACTTAACAAATAAGTTTAAAATGGTAATTATAATTTCTTTGCGCGCACTGAAGTTTGGTTTACTGTGTGTTTAATATAGTAGCTTTGTGCAAATAATATTTTCCATTGAATATTAAGTAATCCAATATCTATATACTCTAGTTATATAACTGCAAAAATGAATGTCCCTTTAATCTCTTAACGAAGGACTAACGCCGTTTTTCTATGAATTAAAATGTTCCTAGAATGTCTTTATAACCAAATGATATTTCAGGAAAGTCAAAAAATACATAAATTACCACTATGTGACTAGCAGTTTCCTGCCTGGCAGTTTTCCACCCGGCAGTTTTCTGTCTGGCAGTTTTCCGCTTCTGCAATTTTCCGCCTGGCAGTTTTCCGACTGGCAATTTTCCGTGTGCCAGTTTTCCGCTTCGGCAGTTTTCTGTGTACCGCTAAATTATTGTATTCTATAACTTAAAGCTAATTCTTCATTTATACCATCTATTTTACTGACAGATTATCCATACCTTTAATAATACGATTGATTTTCTGAATAAAATATTTGTCAAACTTATTTTGATTGTTCTTTCTTTCTCTTCTAAATTAAAATCTCTTTGGTTGGTTTTGTTTCTTTCTGCTCATTTTTATTTTTATTTCAGAAAACTGTGTCCTGTTTGCCGTACTCCTTTGTGTGAATACCTGCCAAGTAGACGGATACAAAGAATCTCCACTGCTTCCCAGCAAGAAGAATCATGAATTAATAATTAATCTAAATAAATGTTAATAAAGAAATGTTCTTTCACTTCCGATTAATATCAATAGAGAAAAATACTATGGGAAAAGGTTAGATTAATTAATTAGCACAATTAATTATGCTAAGCTCCTCCTACTTTTCCACGAGAATATTAGAAACAACCGATATGATAATTATTTATTTCTGTTGGTATCCGTGATACCTCCAGGTATCATGGATAAAAAACTGAAAATAATAATAATTATATCATTTTTTTCTTATATTCTCGTGGAAAAAGTAGGAGGAGCTTATCAAAAAGTCTGGTGGAAAGACATAATAAATCCTACGTGTGTACGGCCCTAATGAGGAGCATAGACTGCAAACAAAATAAATAACATCAGATAAAATCAATAAGAAAACCTTTAAAATTTAGACTTGTTGTTAAAAATATCAAGGCTACTAATAAATAAAGTAGATAGATTAGTAAGGATTTTTTTTGAATTTATTACATATCAATGATATCAATCTTTCCTCTGAAGAGGTAGGTAATTAAATAGTAAAGTAAAAGATGACTATAGGTATTCACTAGTAAATACTGAATATTCTGAGCCATTATATCTATTTAATTTATATTAATTGGAATTATCAAACTACCTATATTTTTTATTAATATCGGCATATTATATCTGTTTTCAAATATAAATAAAGATTTAGTTTGAGAAACTTCCTATTAAAAATTATAATGATTTAAAATATTAATAC
>CANNZV010002889.1:38628-119851 GCA_947561585.1 Caprella mutica
GGGTTTACAGAAGTATTAGATAGCACTGTGTAATAATAACAATTTTTATATTGTTTTTTCTTATATGACCGAAGATGTAGTACTGACCGATAATTCGTAACTTACCCTATTTAGCTTATTTATTGTGTTTCTGTTGTCCATTGGAAAAATTTTATAACCCAAAATATAATGACAGAAACATCAATAATAATTAATTACGTAATCAATTAATATTTTAATTCACACTTAATTTTTCAGGCTGCAATAAAAGTTGTAATAATTACATTATTTTCCACTTCACTCCTCTATATCAATTTTAAATGTAACACCGAAGGTAAATAGATAAATAAACTTTTATATATTGAACATAAAGGGAAAAAAGGTATGTTCATGTAGGTACCATTTATTTGTACTAATGCTGTTAATGAAATGATTGTCCCACAGTGTATAATATGATAATGTATGTTTTTATATATATATCTCTTAATAATAAGCATGTTATTAATTTGCGAAAAAGTCACATTTTGTCTCAGTAGGCCCCAGCAGGGTAAGAAACGAATTACTGAACTGTCCACGTTTTCGGTGATGTATGAAAAAAACATTTGTTTATCATTTTACTACGTTATTTTAAATTATGTATTTCTACCACATAAGATCGAAAACGTGGACTGTTCAATGATTCATAACTCACCCAATACAGAATATACAGAGTAGTGACAATAGAGTGTTTGGTGTGTATGACGTCATCAAGTCAAAACTTAATTTAAAATTAGAGGTAAAGCAAATTGAAAAATGGGATGGACCGATTACAATTTTCATGTAATTAAATTAATTCAACAGATTGTATAATTATATAAACTTATAACTTAATTGTTAATTAAGTAAAAGTGTTGCCGTGGTGACGTCACTGACACAAAATATCTCCATTGCGAGTACTTAAAGTTGTTGTTTATAATTTTTTCTCAGTGCCGGTTAGATGTTAGTAGTGGAAGGTTGTGGTGCGTTAGAGCTCCTCCTCTGCAGTGAATGTTACACTAAACACTATAAACAACATTGTTGTAAATGTTGTGTTTTACTCAGGACTTTGGTGATGTGATTTAGTGATGATTTACACTATCTAGTGATGTGAATGAACTTAGGTCTACTATGAGTAATATTTGTATCGGAAGGTTAAAAAAGAATAAAATAATTTACTAATTATAGGAGCAAAAGAATAAATGTATAGTAATGTGATTTAGAGAATGTTTTAGAACATTTTAAAGGGAATTTTAAAATATTCTAGTGTCCTACTTTTTGTCCTTTTTCATTTGTATGGATATTGATTTATTCATAGGATACTTTTCACCATTAACTAATTAGTTTTAATTCTTTCCTGTCCCCTCTTCAACCATTTCCTAATAAATATCGTACAGTTTTATAAACAATTTAATTGTTTTCTAATGCAATTCACGTTAAGAATTACATCATATCATCCTTTTTTTTCTATCTTTGTTTAGTTACAACCGTTAGGTTCATACCTATCTTTGTTGGCAAGCAAGAATCAGCTAATTATGATGCAAACAAATTGCTAAGTCATCAATTTTTTTAAATAAACAACCATTGTGAAGTAATTATGAAAGAGCTGAATTTGTTTATTTAATATCATAAAAATTTAATTGAAATGATTTGCTCATTAATATTTAGTTGCAAGAGATGTACTATTTTAATTATTTAATTCCGGTTGTTATCATTTAAACTATTAAAAAGTAATAACTTTATTAGGATGCAAAAGTTGTTCGTATTCACTTAACACGGGTTGTTGTTGTTTTCTACTAAAAATTTACGTATAACATTAATTAAATTTTTCTTAAGATATGCGGTAATTTGAAAGACTTATTGAAGATTATATCCACCAGATGGCGTTGTTGTCATTTAAAAGTGACACTATCAGTAACTAACGATATTTTCAAGCAATAGCATACCAAATTATCGAGCTAATCATACTTAATTAATGGTGACTTGCGTTGTAAACATTACTCATTTAAAATATGTGTACTCTTACTCATTTAAAACATGTGTATACCATGTGGCACTTACTCATTTAGAACATGTGTATACCATGTGGCACTTACTCATTTAGAACATGTGTATACCATGTGGCACTTACTCATTTAAAACATGTGTATACCATGTGGCACTTACTCATTTAAAACATGTGTATACCATTTGGCACTTACTCATTTAAAACATGTGTATACCATGTGGCACTTACTCATTTAGAACATGTGTATACCATGTGGCACTTACTCATTTAAAACATGTGTGTACCATGTGGCACTTACTCATTTAAAACATGTGTATACCATGTGGCACTTACTCATTTAAAACATGTGTATACCATGTGGCACTTACTCATTTAAAACATGTGTATACCATGTGGCACTTACTCATTTAAAACATGTGTGTACCATGTGGCACTTACTCATTTAAAACATGTTTATACCATGTGTCACTTACTCATTCAAAACATGACACCTGATATAAGTATGCATGGTAATTAACATATGTCAATAATAATGATGTTGACATAAATGTGTATTCAATCTCTTCTTTTTTATATGTTTTATTATGAAAAACTTGAAATATATTAATACTCTATTGTCATTTAATGGTAAGATTGGTCATTATCCATGAACCATTTGATTAGATTTTGTGAGCGATAAGGTCAAAGGTCAAGGTCATTTATAACTCAAAAAGTATATAACCCAAATTGCCTGCAATTTTGTGGGACGATTGGTCATCATCCAGGAACAGGTTTATTAGATTTTGGATCTGGTCAGAGGTCAAGGGCACAAAAAGATCAAAGGCAATTCAAGCGGCGTTGAAGGTATGTGCTCTACGAGTACCCATTCTAGTTAACTCTCTGTAAACGGTGACATGAATTTTTCCTTTTGGAATTTGCCAGTGTTGAATTTTAGGAGATGTATCTTCCCACGCAGAATTCTCAACGTGGATTGCAAATTTCAATGTTTAAATTAAACAAATTGAAACTTTAAACTATACGATACTATTTAGTTTTGTATACAATTTTATTTAATTTTAACATTGTATTTATTGTACCAGTTTTACATAAGAAATGTAGCAAGGTATCGCCGTAGAAACATTATCGTACTGTAGAATTATAAACATATTTTCTGATTTTGAAGAAAAGAAAATATACATTATTTTTCTAATTACGAATGGTTCGATTAAAAAAGCAAGTGGGATTCAGTACCACCAAAAAGTTAAAGAATTAATTCTCTCACCTTATGTATATTATATATATCAATTAAATACAAATTTGGTTTACATCTGGTAAAAGTTTAAATTTACGTTTAATTTTATCTCTCTATTCTACCATTATACCCAAAAATAACTTTCGAATTTGTAATGTCTTCAGTGACTATTACTATGGAAGTCTGATCACATACAGGTAGGCAATTTACGAACAATACATTATAATCATTTATTGTTTTATTGAAATCAGTATACAGTGCCGTTAGGGTGATCACTTTTTAAAGATGGCATTAGGAAAATGGTGGCCATCTGTATCGATGTACTGCTGAAAACGATATCGGAAGTTTTTTGTTGCTCTTCGGCACATCACAATGGGTATTGCAGCGCTTTCCTCCCGAATTTGCGTCTTCAATTCTTTCAAATTTATGGCCGACTTTTGAACACTTTCTTCTTCATATATCCCCAGAGGAAGAAGTCGAAAATGCTCAAATCAGGTAAGTGTGGGGACCACTCGATATCAAACATGCGAGAGATGGGGCGCACCTGGAACATCTGTCGCAATTTGACCATTGCAATATTCGCAGTGTGAGCTGGGGCTCCATCTAGTTGAAACCAGATGTCTGGAAGATTTGTTTTCTCACTAAATTCCAATTGAGGTTCATGAAAGTCTTTCAACAGAAAATAGATCACACAAACAGCATTCTACACTATTTCAAATTTTAAAAATTATGTACTGTTTTACTTATATAAAAATCTAATCTGTCCATTTGGTTTTCCCCACCCTATATATGTAATTAACTTTTAAACTAGTTATTTCATAGTCAAATTGCATTTAATGTTTAACAATTTAAATATAGAAATTTGCAATCCACGGAGTGAATCTGCCTTGGAGAATTCTGCCCTGGCGAATTCCTAGAATCTGTCTAGACATACTATATTGGTCTGATCATCTCACAAGTTCTCATTTACTCTGTCTAGACATTTCTAGTTCGGTCAGGCCAACTCAAATTACTCTGTGCAATTTGTAATATAGCTAAAGTTTTGTTCTACGCTATTTTCTTCTTTCAAAATTCTTACTATATCTGACTTCACTAAATCTAAATCACATCCATCTAAAATAATAAGAAAATAATAAACAGCGCGTGAGGTTTTTTAGATATTGTCTCTACCGCATGAGTTTCTATCGATACAGCGCTGCAAGCATAATGTTTCTATGGATTTTATTTTTAAGGTTAACTTTCTCTGATTGGTTGGCTATGAGGAGGAGCTAATAGGAATGGGGCGGGGAAGGGGGGCACTGAATCGTTAGTGCTCCGCCCCCTTTTGACTCCATCTTCAATATAGTAAAGAGTTGAATTAAATTACTTTTCAAACAATAAGTAGTTTTAGACTATCAACATAGAGGGCTGTAAAGTAGTTTGTTGTACCCGCTAGTTTGTTGTACTGCACACTTCATGATTGTTTAATGACCTGGTGGGCGTCGGGAGTGGTACGCCCCCTTATGCACTTATTGGTCAATCCCCATAGCCAATCAAAGAGTTAGTAACATTGAAAACATTATCCAAAAAATCTAGTCTGCAAGGAACAATATTTTTAAAACTATATATTCTCAGTGTTAGTAAACTTATAATTTAAAACCATAGAAGTGTCACCCCAATTACTTACAGAACCCAGTTGAAGAAATTATTGAAACTAACTACAGTGCCATTAAATAAGTTAGCTAGTAGGTAGCTACTTCTTTCAATGGAGTTCTGGCAGAGAACTTGTCTGCTTTTGTGTTGTTTCGGTTTTTTGAAAGACTTCCGTCCCTCCGAACCATTTCTCAATGATTATATGCTGGGGCCAGTACACAACCTCACAGAGGCGCAGGTAAGCACTATTAGTCTACTAACTCGCATATTTGGGCAATGATAAAATAGATCAATGATATAGTAATAATGGATGGTATATACATGTATGAAAAGAAAAGGATTAAAGAAAAAATACAATTGGTTCGTTTAAATTTAAAAGAACATTAATAGTACTCGGACACTTGCAATAATCGTAAAGTGGGTCTTGTAAGTGTGCGAGTACCGTGACATTCGTTCACAGTTCATTACTTACAATGCAATTCACTCCTGTAGGTGTATTACGAGATTTACCCGGTATGGACGTACTCCTACTTCGCCGTGCTGGTCGTAGTATTCCTCGTGACGGATTTTCTCCGTTACAAAGTGGTGATCGTGTTCGAGTCAGTGGCGTACATCTCCACATGGTGTCTCTTACTGTGGGCCAGAGGAGTCCCTTGGATGCAGTTCATGCAGTTCTGTTACGGTATTGTCTCCGCCACTGAAGTAGCTTACTATACCTACATATATGCACAGGTAAATTATATGTAGGAATGTAAACCTAAACTATTAAAGAAGGTAAATAGTTTGAGAAAATAAAAACCTAAATTAGTTAATGAAGGTGAATGCCCTAATGAAATCTAAAGCTAAATTACATAATATGTATAAATGAATAACTTACTGTTCTAAAGCTGATTATGTGTTCTAAGAACTGCAGTAGCGCTTCACAATGCACTCTGTGCATTTTCTTTACCTCTTTTATTGTTTTTCTTAATCATACATTGCGCAAACTGTGCATGTTCTTGGTGTGCGGACATTCCGTCGACAGACATTCCGTCGACAGACATTTCATCGACAGGACATTACGTCTAAAAGACGTTTCGTCGATTTTGAAGCTCTCAACGTAAATGGCCATTATGTAATCTGTTGTATACACTTGTTTGCTGTACTGCACAGTTCATGATTCTTTAATTACCTGGCAGTTGGGTTCGGTGGTACGGCAAGCCACCCGATACACATATATTAGAGTGTGTTAACATCCCATTTACGAAAACTCGTCGACGTAACGTGCTGTCGACGAAATATCTTTTCTACGAAATTTATGTAACGAAAAGTCTGACAACCACTTTTTACCTCCATTGGTGGTTGTTTCAACCCTTCTCTATACACTATTGGTGGTTGTTTCAACTCTTCACTTTGTGTTTGTTTCAGGTGTCTGAAGATCACTACCAGACAGTTTCGTCGTACACTCGCACAGCTCTTCTCAGTGGCAGATTTGCAGCTGGAGCTGTTGGACAGGTAAAATACACCTAATTAGGATCATAGTACCGGAAAATGGGTGTTAACACAAGTAATGATTGGTCAGTCTGAAACTTCTATATGTAGGATTGGTTGGACAGTATGCCGCCATTTTCCATGAACTGCAAGTATTAGGCAATTCACCTTAACTACAAACTGATGAAAGGAGTTCTTTGACAATGGTTTCGTTTTCAGATTCTTTTCACAACAGGTGCCATGGACTCTCACACTCTGAATTACGTGACTATGGCCTCTGAATGCTTAGCTCTTTGTTTCGCCATCTCCCTCCCTCCGGTGAAACACAGCATTTATTTCCACAGTGACAGGAGGAACCCGACAGACGGTGGTACCCCCAGTGTAGCTGATAGCCCAGTCACCCCTTGCATAGCTGATAGCCCTACCACCACCAGTGAAACCTCCGTCAAGTTGGATGATGAAGAGGTTGATTCGCCTGACAATGTTTTTAAAAAGGTTTGACTCTGTCATATTTGGGAAAAATCTGCGTACCTTATTGAATCAGATCCTAAATCAACATTTAGGCTCATAGAAAATTAGCATGCATTATTGTTTCATAGGGTCCTTTGCATTATAATTATGTATAATAATGCATATTGATTTCAGATCCGCCAAAATTTGACATCTTGCATAAAAGCCCAAAATTAATACTTTTTTAGCAATAATAAAATGTCTAAAAAGTTTTCGTTATCGAAATATTCATACTCTGATTCTATAGGCCAATTTTAACATTGATATTTAATTTCACATTAAGCAAACATTGTTGCACAAAAACCTAAATTATCAGAACTGCTTAGTTTTTAAGACACTGACTTTTAAAGTTTCAAAAGGACTTCTTCCTAGATGTATACAAGTACCTACGTACCTAGCAGATGGTTATTAATTTATTAGTGGAAAATTAAACATGATAGACTTTGGTCCTATCACATTGTTATTGAATGTACAATAAATGTTCGATGTGTCTCCCTCCAGCTTCACTGAAGATCTTTTACCTTTTTTGAAGAGTCTAAAGCAAGCCAGACAACATTCTCCGGTCCTGAGCGATGTCACCTAACACAAAATCCATCTCACACTTCACAGGTGTTTAATAGGAACAACATGCGTTGGCGTACATCTAAATACAAATATTCCAGCATTAATAGCAATGTCTCTCTGAGAAACATGGAGTACTGTTGCCCATTTAAATGGGATGGCCTCAAATAGGGTCCAATAAGAGAGGCACCAACAATGCTGGTCCACATATGGATAAAGATACTATGCTGGTATCAAAATCGATACACTTCATGAGAGTTCTTCCCTTGCCAGTTGTGCACATTGTGCGTGTTGAAGAGTCCAGCGCGGTTGAATGTTAGTTCGTAAGTGAACTGAACGCGTTTTAGAAATGTTCATCAATTTCTACCTGCATCGGACACCAACGTACAAACATGACCCGTGATTGTAGTCATCGGAAAGCAGATCTTGTACTTTTGGAAACGGTAGGAATATAAATTGTTGCGTAACTCTAAGTCACATATACTGCAGCACGATGCCTGTCACGCAACACTTTAACCCCAAAAATATCATGCACCGGCAGGACTGGTCATAGGTTCTTTCTACACGAAAACTTCCATCTTCAGCACAATTAAATTAAAATTCTACCAATGTTAAAATTGACCCTAGAATCAAAGTGTCAATATCTCGATAACGAAACACTTTTGGACATTTTCTTATTCAGGAAAAATCGGTTTGGGTTTTTATGCAAGATGTCAAATTTTGTCGGATTTGAAATGAAACACTGTATAATTCTTTTCCGTGTTTCTATAGGGTATTGTAAAACTGTTTCACGACTTCAAAGGAGCTTTCAGCAATCAGTTGTTACTGAGGTGGTCTATCTGGTGGTCAGTGGCAACCTGCGGCTGTTTTCAGGTCAGTGCGAATGTGTCAATGTGTAGGGTAAGTTAACTTTAAAAAATTAAACTCATTTTTGGAATAAAAAAATATCATTTTTTAGTGGAAAAAAAATCAATTTTTGGTAAAATAAAAATATCAAATTTTGGTAAAAAAAATAACGAGGTTAATTTTTATTATAGGAATAATAGTAAGTAGTAATCTGACTACCTGTTGGATATTTATGAATATAAATTATCTATCACCTCCATATATAGTTTCCTTATCTATATTTGTCTTTCTCTCAGTCTGTCACGCTTTAAGTATTATTCGGAAAATCCGAAGATACAAAAAAAATCGGAAATTACAGAAAACTCCGGAAAAACATAATCCTAATTATATTAAAAGTCCGAAATAAAACGTAAATCCGGAAAACACGATAATCCGGAAATAACCGAAAAATGGGAAACAAAATGAAAATTACCCCAAAAAAAAACGAAAAACTGAAAAACCGAAAATCTGAAAACCTAAGTATCCGAAAAACCCGAAATCAGGAAAATACCGAAAGCGAAAATAAGTACATAAATATCCGATAACAGAAAAAATATATAACCCGTCATTTTTGACAGGAAAAATCCGTGAAACAGAAACAAATATCCAGAAAAAATAAACGAAAAATTTGGAAAATACAAAAGTCGGAAATTTCATAACAATTCAAAATAACTGAAAATCTAGAAAAACTGAAAATTAAAAAAAGGGTGAAACAAGAAAACTGAAAGAACACGAAAATCAGGAAAACCGAAAAACCTTAAAATTGGAAAACTGAAAATTAGAAATAATAGAAAATTCGAACAAAATGAAGATACGGGAAATTAAAACTCGGGAAAACTGAAAACCGAACATATAATAAATGTTCATACAAATAAAGAGGCATGTTGTATTTACCACTAGTGTACTTTCCTATAAAAAGACAGGTTTTCAATGGTATTAATATTGAAGTGGCAACCCACCAAGGTAGCAATAATTCTCTGGCCAATGTTGTCCCAATATTGGCCAAAGATAAACATTGCTACCTGGGCGCTATAAGTGAACTTTCCTGTTAAAAAAAGTAAGAGATTATTTCAATATACAGTGAAATTCCTGAGTTATGACGTATTGGTCTCTTCATAACTCAGAGCCACTTCATAGTTCAAGGACACTGATAGTTTTCTATGATTAAAATCTTGGAGAAAACTATGCTCTTTGAGGGGTAACTATGACGAAATTCATGAGATATATCGTTTTCTATAATTTAAACATAGAAAATACTTCATAACTCAGGTCCTTCATTACTCGAGTGCTTCATTACTCGAGTGCTTCATAACTCAGGAGTTTCACTGTATTCCCCTGCTCATTATGGGTATATTTCATTTATTACTAAATTTATTTGTTTATTCAATAATAATGAATAAATTATCATTCACTTACCCTTAAATTAAACAGAATTTGTTTTTTTACTCCCAAAAGTCAAGACTATGACTTTTTTTATATACTGCTATAATTATTAGTTTCTTCTTTTAATTCGTGTTTCCCACGTAGTTCATAGAGGATGTGATTAGCTGGGAAATATTTGAACAGTCTGCATTTGTCCTTGTCGTATAAACATACAGTATAAGTAAAAAAGTGAGTACCAAATTAAAATCGCCATAACTTTAACAAGAACAATCGTATCTCAGTGTGGCTTTCTTATATGGATTTTATCATCTATAACTACATTCTTCGTTTCTTTTTATATTTCTACCCTGTAGAAAAACTATTATGAATATAAAGACAAACGGAAATGTGGTTATAAACTTAGAGCTGATAAAAATCTGCATTAGTCAAAGAAAAGCACACGGAAATACGATGATTCTTGTTAAAGTTATGGCAATTTTAATTTCCTGTATACCCACTTTTTTTTTTACTCATATTGTATCTAAACTTCCTAACATTCTTTAGAAGCGGACACCAAATAAATAAACACACAACGGGTATTATTAGGATAGATCTCTAACACAGTATTAGCACATTAGTTCCCTCTTTGTGTTATGATTCGTAGAATTCTTGATAATTCTTAGAATTGTTTGCTTAATGAAGATCCCATCGTTGCTATTATTTGACTAGTTACTCGATATGTTTTGGTAAGCCTTGCTACTGATCTCACAGGCTGAATCTTCTCCTTCCGACCCTATACATTTATCGTACATAATGTAGGAATGATATAAATGATGGTTTATTGCCAATTGTGGAGATTTTTCTGATGTTTTAATTTTTTTTTCTATTAAATTTTCATAAAGAATTAATACAAAATAATAATAAAAAGAATTGTAATATTATATCCTATATTCATATGGATCTTTACATTTTTTTCAGATTTTCAAAAAAATTATTCAAAAGTTATTCATAAATGCTATATAACTTCTACTGATGATATATAGATGTATGAACTGTTACGTATTGTCGATCATATAAGAAATACAAGTAAATAATATAAGGAAAAAGTGTAACTTTAATTTTTATTGTTCTTATATAATCGAGAAAGTAGATCAGTTCGATAACTTATTTGGCTATTTACGGTACCCTGTAAGCTGCTCGAAACATAATTGCTCGAAACGGACAATTGCTCGAAACATAATTGCTCGAAACGGACAATTGCTCGAAAGTTAGGTTAGTCTTGTTTATGGGGCCTATAGAGGGACACCCCCCCCCCTCCCTAATAGATCCCAAGATAAGATGACGCCAACTTTGTTTGGTGAGGATAGTGACAAAATGAATTCTTAAGTTGCTTGAACAAACAGACCGAGACACTAACACCTTGGGTAGACAGAATTTACTCCTCCTTTCATATCAATGATCAATTCGAGTAATTTTTTTTTGGGCTATTGTTTTCGTGAAACTTACATAGAAACTTTTGGCTAAAGTTTCCCCCCGTAGCTAGCTACTCCATAAGTTTATTTTTAACTTTTTCAAACTCCCCCCCCCCCCCCCCCTCTTGGCAAGCAAAATGTTTAAATATTAAAATAGATCGAAAGGCGTTTATTTATAGTTTTATGAGATTAATGACCCTTTGTACGCTGTGAACTCTTATAAAGTAGTAGAGAAGTGAATGGTAAAGCACGGTCATTAACATTATTATATATCATTATACGGCTATCTTTTACTACAAATATTGACATTTTAATAGAGGGTTCATTGTTAGGTAATAAAGATTAGAGAATATACCTTTAGTTCTTTGAATGGCTACATATATTACTAATTTATGTTATATTAAGTACATAACATGTTTCAGTTAATAATAACAAAGTACATAACATGTTTCAGCAAATAATACTGAGTAATCACTTAGTAATCACTCTGTATACTAATACTCTGTTTGTGTTTGCTTGTTCGTTTGTTCGTTTGTTGGTTGATTGGTTGCAAAATTTAGAATGCAATATAATTTCATGACTAAACTAATTGTCAGGATAACAAATATCCGGATAAAAGAGATCTGGTTAGCATAAATCCGAATAAACGAAATCCGCATAACAAAAATCCGGATAATAGAAATCCGTTTAACTCAATAGAAATCATGAAATCAGAAATATCCAGAAAACAGAAAATTCAGCAAAATCCAAAAAAAAAAACAGAAAAATCCGGAAAAAAAAACGAAACACAGAAGAAACGGGATTTCAGAAAAAAAGGAAAAGCAGAAGAATCAGGTAGAACAGAAAAATCCAAGAAAACTGGAAACCTGAAAAAAATCCGATGCAAAAAAATAGATCCGAAAAACAAAAAATCACAATATAGAAAGAAAGATCCAAATACTTATTTTAAGTCTCTCCCGCGCGAAAAACGATTGGTTATTATCCAGTTAGCAGTTTCCTTATTTTTGGGAGAGAACGGGTGAAAGCGGAGGCGAAGGTATGCGCTCTACTGAGTGCACATGATCTAGTTATTCATGTTTTTATCGTAGGTTCTGAACTACATTCATCATTGTAACTAATAGTTGTTCATGTTTTATCGTAGGTTCTGAACTACATTCATCATTGTAACTAATAGTTGTTCATGTTTTATCGTAGGTTCTGAACTACATTCATCATTGTAACTAATAGTTGTTCATGTTTTATAGTAGGTTCTGAACTACATTCATCATTGTAACTAATAGTTGTTCATGTTTTATCGTAGGTTCTGAACTACATTCATCATTGTAACTGATAGTTGTTCATGTTTTATCGTAGGTTCTGAACTACATTCATCATTGTAACTAATAGTTGTTCATGTTTTATCGTAGGTTCTGAACTACATTCATCATTGTAACTAATAGTTGTTCATGTTTTATCGTAGGTTCTGAACTACATTCATCATTGTAACTAATAGTTGTTCATGTTTTATCGTAGGTTCTGAACTACATTCATCATTGTAACTGATAGTTGTTCATGTTTTATCGTAGGTTCTGAACTACATTCATCATTGTAACTAATAGTTGTTCATGTTTTATCGTAGGTTCTGAACTACATTCATCATTGTAACTGATAGTTGTTCATGTTTTATCGTAGGTTCTGAACTACATTCATCATTGTAACTAATAGTTGTTCATGTTTTATCGTAGGTTCTGAACTACATTCATCATTGTAACTAATAGTTGTTCATGTTTTATCGTAGGTTCTGAACTACATTCATCATTGTAACTAATAGTTGTTCATGTTTTATCGTAGGTTCTGAACTACATTCATCATTGTAACTAATAGTTGTTCATGTTTTATCGTAGGTTCTGAACTACATTCATCATTGTAACTAATAGTTGTTCATGTTTTATCGTAGGTTCTGAACTACATTCATCATTGTAACTAATAGTTGTTCATGTTTTATCGTAGGTTCTGAACTACATTCATCATTGTAACTGATAGTTGTTCATGTTTTATCGTAGGTTCTGAACTACATTCATCATTGTAACTAATAGTTGTTCATGTTTTATCGTAGGTTCTGAACTACATTCATCATTGTAACTAATAGTTGTTCATGTTTTATCGTAGGTTCTGAACTACATTCATCATTGTAACTGATAGTTGTTCATGTTTTATCGTAGGTTCTGAACTACATTCATCATTGTAACTAATAGTTGTTCATGTTTTATCGTAGGTTCTGAACTACATTCATCATTGTAACTAATAGTTGTTCATGTTTTATCGTAGGTTCTGAACTACATTCATCATTGTAACTAATAGTTGTTCATGTTTTATCGTAGGTTCTGAACTACATTCATCATTGTAACTGATAGTTGTTCATGTTTTATCGTAGGTTCTGAACTACATTCATCATTGTAACTAATAGTTGTTCATGTTTTATCGTAGGTTCTGAACTACATTCATCATTGTAACTAATAGTTGTTCATGTTTTATCGTAGGTTCTGAACTACATTCATCATTGTAACTAATAGTTGTTCATGTTTTATCGTAGGTTCTGAACTACATTCATCATTGTAACTGATAGTTATTCATGTTTTTATCGTAGGTTCTGAACTACATTCATCATTGTAACTAATAGTTGTTCATGTTTTATCGTAGGTTCTGAACTACATTCAGCCTCTGTATGATAGCGTAAGAGATGGAGAGAGTGAATCTGTCTACAATGGAGCAGTGGAGGCCATTTGTACACTTCTAGGTGAGTTGAACTTATTAGCCCCTACACTGTGCACATTATTCACTATTATCAGATATTATTTAAACCCAACGTGGAAGATTTTTCTATTGGAAAGCTTTAAATCTGAAAAAAAACCCTTCAACGTTGAGTTTAAATAACCTCTGATTATTTGGATTTCTTGTTGAGTTTGAATCTTTTCTATCACAATAGTATTTACTATACAAGCTGGAAAATATTTCCCTTGTTTTTATATAAATGTTTTATATTCGTCTTGAGTCTAGATTTTAGACCTTGTTCATGTTTTTCATTTCCAGACACAGTCATCAATGATGAGTTAGGTTCGTTTCATTTCCTCAGAATTAGATCCATTATTTAGTTTCTGACGCAATCAACTTGTTCAATTTACATTTTGTAGCTACCTTATGTTTATAGTGTTCAATCTCCTTCTTCAGGTGCAGGTGCAGCGTTTTCCGTGTCCTACCTCAAGTTAAACTGGACGAGACATGGTGAGACAGTGCTAGCGCTTGTTTCTCTGTTAATGGCCTCTCTTCTCGTGGTCATGGGACTCTCTGGCAGCATCACAGTGACTTACATCTGCTACACAGTCTTTAGAGTAGCTTTTGAGTTTGTAATCACTATTGCAAAGTAAGTTTTAGTGGAATGCCGCAATACTCAGACAGTGGGCGGGCGATAACGTAACTCATGATAGGGCACAATTCTGGTTATGCATGACTTATATTAACGCCTGTCCTTGTTCTCTTAGTTATATCTATTTTAAGATATTATCCCATTAATAAAACCTTATGTAACAAAGAGACTCAGATTGACTCTAGCAGTTGTCCCATTTGTTATCCCCCAAAAAGTCTTATGTCCTCTAAGAGTCCTTTGTCCCTTAAACGTCCTCTTCTTTCAGTTACCAAGTGGCTAAGGAACTTCAAAGCGACAGTTACGCTCTGGTTTTCGGTGTGAATATGTTCATGTCACTGGCTCTGCAATCTCTCCTGACTCTCATAGTCCTGGATGTGCTCAATATAAAACCTGAATTACAGGTGAGAGATAACTCTATAGGTACTTTCGGTCACTCCCCTTCTTCCGATACTATCGGTGAAGCAACTCTCACTCACTCTACCGATACTATCGGTGAGGCAACTCTCACTCACTCTACCGATACTATCGGCAACCTAATACACGCACACACTCTACCGATACTATCAGTAACGTAACACACACAAAGTCTACCGAATGGTACACATATACGAAATTTACACGACTCTAATTAGCTTTTTCAGGCCACTCGGGCAAAACACTATGAAACGGCAAGCCCTTCAGATACATCACTACTCAGACGGAGTAACGCAGGATTCCGTACTCTCACCCGCACTATTCAATCTATACCTGCACGTTTTACCCACACTCACACACACCTTGGTACACACTCATACATATGCGGATAATGTCACCATCTTCTCGCAACACCGCTAACAATCTACAATCATTGATATACTCACTAGAAGACTGGCTAAGTACAAATAGATTAAAGGTCTCCGCAAACAAATCTTTCGTCACTTTAGTCTCACCTCACACGCCCCATACAGAATCCATTCAAACATAACACTCGACAACACTCATCTCTCTATTAACAACACGCTCAAAATTCTTAGAATCAGATACGATCGCGCATTGACGTTCAAACACCACATTACTGACATAAACACTAGGGCAAAACAAAGATCTCCCACTTGCCTCACACATGGATATGAGGGGAACACAATTTTGCACCTCTACACTCAACCCGTCACATCCATTACATGAAATGCAAACTGAGCGTAGGACCCCACGAAACCTACACCTGCCACAAACTACAAACAAATTTACATCAAACTCCCTCCAACTCCCACAACACTTCACTACACAAGCACATACACACCTACTTCACACAGAAAGCACCTACTTTCTCCTCTGATTTAGGCCTCCAGGCGTAGACCGGGGCAAGTCCCACATGTCTTGGTGGGATAGAGTCAGACATGTGGAACCACCTATATTTACCCTCTTGCACGAACAGGATTGAGAGATCGGCCTCTGATCGATGTGAGTTTTGTCACACCAATCAGTGGTCCGTCTCCCACAATATCCGTCCTTATGTACAACTACACACAAAAATCCACCAACTGAAAAACCTTTGGTCCCATCCGCAGGGCTTGCTTCCCTTAGCCCCACAAAAGGCCTCAGGTACTAATATTGATGTACAATATACCTGTCAACTAATTTCACCTCCTATTTTATCTTCCAGTTCGTCATCTACGGTGTGTATTTCGGTTTTCTCTCCCTCTTCTTCTTCGCTCTAACTGCCTACAGATTTGGAGGAGAAGCATGCGGAAGAACTGAAAGGAACCAGCAGGAAATAACAGAACCAATAGCAATGGTTGGAACCAATCAGTAGAAATGAAGAGAACCATCAGGAAATAAGGGAACCAATAGAAATGAAGAGAACCATCAGGAAATAAGAGAACCAATAGAAATGAAGAGAACCAGCAGGAAATAAGGGAACCAATAGAAATGATGGGAACTAATAAGAATAAAGAGAACCAGTAGAATGCAGAGAACCAGTAGGATGAAGAGAACCAGTAAGAATAAAGAAAACTAGTAGGAATGACGAGAAATTTAGCAATAATTACCAGTAGAAATTTAGCAATAGTTAGTAGTAGAGATTTCGTAATAGTTACTAGTGGTAATTTTTTAATAGGTACCAGTAGAAAATTAGTAATAGTTACCAGTAGAAAATTAGTTATAGTTACCAGTAGTAATTTAGCATAGTTACTAGTAGGCATTTAGCAATAGTTACCAGTAGTAATTTAGCATAGTTACTAGTAGGAATAAACCAGTAGTAATTTAGCAATAGTTACCAGTAGGCATTTAGCAATAGTTACCAGTAGGAATATACCAGTAGTAAATTAGCATAGTTACCAGTCGAAATTTACCAACAGTTACCAGCATAAAATTACTGATTGAGTAGCGTTAGCGTATAATTCATTTGGTTAGAGCTATAATTCCTTTGACAGTTTAGAGCTTGGTGAAATATGAGCTTAAAGATACCATGTTGGGGGGCAGGTGGTTCTCTCTTCTACGAGAGTACCTCTATTGTTAATGTCGTCGATGTGATGTGCATATGAGCCCAAAGAGATTGATGTTAAGTGTTATGATGGGATGGGTTCTGTATTCATGGTTGCAGAGGGTGATGAGCGTGAGAGAGGATTTGTTGGCGAAAACCTTTAGTCTGATTGTTTCTTGTGAGTATTTTGGGTGTTGCGAGATGATGCAGACATCATCCGCATATGTAAGAGTGTGTACGGAGGTGTATATTGGCGTAAGATGATCATGGAGGTGTAAAGTAGGTGATAGAACGGAGCACTGCGGTACTTAACGTCTTCCACGAGCTTACATTGTTTACGTGTCCCCTCTTCTACGAGGCTACCTTGTTTACATGTCCTGCTTCTACGAGGCCTTATTCTAATCGTGACTCTTTGGATCACCTCGTGATGAACAGGGAAATATTTTAAACACTTAAGATAATGATAGATACCTTGTAAGAATGCTTCTTTAAATATGAATAATGTAGCTAGCCAAATTATTGTTATTAAATTAATAATCAGTGTAAACTGTGAAAATTATTCTATAAAATGATAAAGAAACACATTAAAATTATTTATATTTAGCTTGTTGAAAAATATCCTATGATATTAGAATAAATTATATTCTTCAGTGAAAAAAAATGTGATTCTGGAATGTGATAATTAAATTTAGAAATATTTAAAGTGCCATTATTACTATTATATCTTTCAAAATAGGTGTTACTTTGCACTAATGTTAATTTATATGTTAGTATATACTATGTTGCTTTAAGTACTTTCAATTATGTTATATCGTTCACTAGTCTGAAAGCCATACAGATCATTCGTTATTACTTAGTTCACTCGTCAATACTTCAATAAGTATGAGTGCTAAGTAAGGATAATTTAAAAGTACTTAGCTATCTCTTTTATACTTCAATAAGTATGAGTGCTAAGTAAGGTTGAAGATACAACTTTTCTAATCACTTAAACACTGTATATCAATATTTGTTATTTGTTCCAAGCACACGGATTTCACAAGTGAATCTATTCCTGTGTCTTTTAATATACACAGCTGATAAGTACAGACACACTGAGATACAACCAGCAAGGCTCCTATTTACTAGATCTCACTCTCACTGCCTGTTATTAAATAACTTTCGTTATATACTTCCGTTACATATTTTGTTATGTACTTATATGTATACTTTTCTATTGGAAATTCCGTACTAAGTAGATCACGTGATGATATTATTTTCACTTGCTGTATTTACTTTAAAATTAGCCAATACATACGTTAACTTTATATATTTTATAACTTAAGGAGACTCTACCAATAGGAACAAATATGTTTTTAACTTTTAATGTTGAATAGAAATGTATTTTATGATGTATTATTTTTATAATAAATATATTTTGTGCTCCAAATAGACTTATTAGACGTGACCTGGACTACCAAAATGAAGTATATGTATTTTATGCATATTGAACCTATTCATTCTAATATGTTTATCGATATACTAGTGCACTTTCCCGTTAAAAATAACGGGTGATCATCAATACAAATTATGTTTATAGATATATATTAGAGTAAGTTCCCATTTACCTGATGGTTCTACATTTTCTAATAAACACATTATTAAATTAACGAGCAAAATAATAATTATTGTATTTTTTATACCTGATCGAAAATGTGGAATCGTCCGGTAACTCGTAACTTACCCTAGCCATCACCTTCCGGCAAGAGTTCCCGTTGAAAGTATTGCATCTTACTATAGTTTATATTTTTGTTGTTTCCGGGATTTAAATTTAGTGAATGGTTAGAAATATGGCGTCTGCCTTCGTTTTGGACTCTGTGGCAACTCGAAACAAAAAAAAAAAGAGAATGTGAACCTCCGTTAATTTAGATATTTAAATTTAAAAACAATTAATTAAATTTCTCAAATTTAAATTTAGAAATTTAAGAATATGTGGGACGAATCTTCAATTTGTTTCTTTTCATGTAGTATTTACATGTATTCCAGAAAATTTAACTAAATAAAAGACATAATTTTATGTCTTGTTAAGAGTTAAGAGTATTTAAGTTTACGAGAACCAACATTTTAGTTAGTCATCAAAAATCGCTTATCTAAAGAAAACGGGAAAGAAAATGAAAAATCTGCTTCTATCACAGCAAACCCTAGTAGTAGACCAAAGTCCTACTAGAGTAACTAGACCACCCTAGTAGACCAAGATAGTTTTGAAACTGTACTGGAAAAATTCTCGTACTAGACAAAACGCTATTTATGTCACCTGACAGTTATTCTAGTGTAAATATTACAATGGGTAATAATTGCAATACTGGCTTTGAGATAAATCTCTAATTAGAATAGTTTATCATATTTATTAGTTGCTGTTTTTAAGATAAAACATAATGTATCATATTTACTATAGTTGAAACAAAAAAAAAACGTTCTTGATTTTTTTCAGTTATTTCTAAATGCGCATCCCTTCAAAATTGTTATATTAGTCACTATCAAATTCAGTGCTTTTTACAAGAACAAGCCAACTTGGAACGTAACTCTGGTCTACTATGAGCTTTGACTGTACTTTGTTAGAAAAGTAACAACGAATGATTCTAAAACTGTCTTTGTTTCTGTAGATAGTCTTAATAAAACTGTCTATACAAATTCCATCATTCCATATATAGGTGTAGATCTACGAAATTTTATTCGAGATAATAAAAGAAATCAACTGGACTCATTTAATTTAACATACTTCATTTATCATCTGTATCACACTGCTATAGAAACAAATTATAAAATAGTAACAAGCAAAAATATCGATAGTAATACGAGGATATAGCATATAACCAGTATATGTCTATTCTGGGGAATTAATAGATGCGTTCTTAGATCTAGATAGGAGTACATAATCGCTATCTTATTGTGATACATCTTTAGTTCCCACTACTCATGAATTATATGTCTTTACCAAAAAATATATAGGGGGAATGTCACTCTTACATATTATAGAACATACTGCATGCACGTGGAGTCTCAGAACACAATTAACTAATACTGTTTCAGGTAGAATTTGATTTCATTAGTCAGTCTAGAGAATCGTTGATGTCAAAAGTCCTAAATGTTGATAATTTTGGTAGAAGTTAAGCATTTTTCTCACCAATAACACTCAAGATTTCCATTACAGTGATTTCTCAAGAATTATGATTTCCTAAAGAGGCTACCTAGATATTCTTTTGGGTGTAGGAGATAATTTCTGTGTTTCATAATGAGATTTCAGGAAGAGTTTAGGCCACAACGGTGAGAGGTCCGAACAGGTACACGGCGTTGCACTTCTCGTCAGGGTTGGAGATGAATTGGGCGTAAAGCTCTTGGTAGCGAGTGAGGCTGATGCCACCGGCAGTCTTGTCCTCCTCCTGAAAAGGACCATTTAGTGGTTAATGGAAACAATATATACCTAAAAATACAGCTATTGAAATTTAAATTCGATGCCTAAACTAATATTTAATATCACTTTTTAATTCTGAATGCAAATATAAAAAGGTGTTAGGAAATACTCACAGTGAGGAGGTTGTTGAAGGCGTCATCGATTTCTTTGATGTCAGAGAAAGCAGCTCTGCTCACACTGTCCAGCCTGTACTCGTCCAAACCCACCAAACCATCGCCTGGGAAAGCGAAAGGTTAGCCTAGGCAAGAAGGATTTATTCCCAGGAATAAAGTAGGATATATTCCCAAGAATATAGAATGATTCATTCATGGAATATTCCCTTAATATTCTAGGAATAAAAACTTCTTGCCTGGGAACTATGGCCTTCTTAGAAGTCATTTAAAACTGCTGTGTGATATTTGTCTATCTTTATTGCTGAGAAAGATACCACTATCACTATTTTGAAACAGAATATGCCGTAGATGAGGAAAACAAAATGTTTTTAGCATTAATTCAGTCACTATGGAAACTCTTTCAACCTCCGATTAAACATGCAATGAATAGTGTAAATCGGGTAATCCACTAGGGGTTTCAAACGGTGCAAATTTCTTTTAGAACATGCAAGATAACTCAGATATTTACAATTTAGATGTAAAATCACAGTCTCCAAAGTAACTACCGGTTTCTTCATTAAATTATTACATATACTACTTAAAGATTACCATTAATTTGTATCTGAAGAGTTTCATAACAAATTCGATTGTATTTCAAAATTAAATTTTCAATAAGAATTTTTTCATAACTGCTTAATTTTTTTTTAATTCAAACAGAGACTCATTTTGTTTACCAAATATGGGTTTCAAACCTACCATCTCGATCCAAAGTTTTATATTGAGAGGCAATGAAACTCTTAAAAGCATTAGGAAAATCTTCAAAGGATTTGTCCACACAGGCATTCTTTACAGCTTCCTTGAACTCATCCACAGAAACTTGACCATCCTGAAATTTCAGAGTATAAAAAAAAGATAAAGTAGTTTTACTTAGAGCCCGTAAAGGTGAGTTGTGCCTAGTTGAAGATGTTAAGATAGACAACAAATCATTAAAAATGGTTTAGTAGGACGTGCATTTCGGTAGGACAGTGTGTGTCATCAGAGGTTACATAACTTCTTCAACGCTGAGTTTATATAACCTCTGATAATATGGATTTCCCGTTGAGTACCAATATTTTCAATCAAAAGAGTGGGTATTCAAGAAGTTCATTCTCAGGTTCATGGGGTCATGCAGAAAGTGTATGAATGCATGGCACTCAACCCACCATTCACGTCAATAGTCTTGAAGTTGTTGGCAATGAAAGCTTTGAATGCTGTGGGAAAATCTGTGTAAGCTTTACCATTGCAATTCTTTTGGATGGCTTGTTTGAATTCTTCTACTGTAACCTGTCCGTCCTGCAATGTACGCACAACATCCGGTGTTAAGAAAACGAAGAAAAGGCTACCTAGCTGAAGCAGTAAGCGTTTACTAACGTGGTTGACTACTGTTAAGCTGCGGAAATACTTATAGGTGTATTGAGTTCTTTTGAACGAAAGGTAAGAAGCAAGAGTACAATAATAAAGAGTAAGAGTACATTCATCTAGAGTACTGAATCTACAACAACGAAAGAGAGTTGCCTACCATTCAGATCGACTGTTTTGAAAATATTCGAAATGAAACTTTGGAAAGCAACTGGCAGATCTTTCCAACATTTTCCACAACAATGCTTCATAATGGCATCTTTAAATTCATCAACTGTTACTTCGCCATCCTGAAATTCATCTTATTTTAAGTGATTCATCTAATCCTATATTGATAACAGCATCCCTGTACTAATTACAGTGTCCCTACTTTCCAATCAATGTCACTATATTGCTAACAGTTCATCCACTTTCAAATAATTTATTAACAAAAAAGTTTTTTAACGGTATATGATATTAAATCATATAAATCATACGAATAGTTTATTAACCAATAGTCATACCTTGTTGAAGTCAGCGAGTTCGGCAATCTCGTTCCAGAGATCGTTCATGATTTTAGTGTTGTTGGCGTAGACAGCGTCTTCGAAGAGACCGCGCCCCTCGATGAGGGTGGTACGCAGAGCTAGGCACACGAAGTCATTCTTGTCGAGGTAGCCATTGTTGTCAATGTCTGTAATAACATTAGTACATTAAAACAAAAATAATATACTAGCTCTTTTCTTAATTTATCCTAAGTGATATATGAGTAATCTTATACAATGATTATGCAGGGCAGTTATGAAGTTCTGAGTTATGAAGTTCTGAATTGTGAAATGCATTTCAGTTAGAAAGCAGTTTTCTATTTTTAAATTATAAAAAACGATATGCATATAGAATTTCAGCCAAGTTATTCCTCAATGACCACAATGACCATAGCTTTCTTAAGATTTTAATCATAGAAAACCGTCTTGTGCAGCTGATATATAAAGTGGCTCTGAGTAATGAAGGAACTAACACAAGAGTTCCACTGTAATATTAAAGGGATAAATCTATAGCTATATTAAAGTCACACAATAGCTACAATAATATATATGTCTGAATTAAATTATTTATTTTATACAATAGGAAAAATATAAATCGTTCACCAAACAGATACATTGAAGATACTATATTTTTATTTTACTATTAAAAGGTGTTTTACATTTTGTTGAGCTTTCAATTTAATTTCTTCCATTAACATTCACTAAATAACGGAAAGAGTACCTATTAATGTCTTGCTATAACCAACCTAAATGTTGTTGACTGTGATGTCGCAATGGCACCAGAGAAATAAAAGCACATCGTAAAGATGCACTCTTTAGTGTTTTGGCAAGCTGACCTTGGTTACAAAGTGCATAGCAAGTGCAGTCACTTGTTCTTGAACTTGTAATTAAGTGCATTTAGGTATTTAATTCATTACCCAATACAACTCGCGGTTGCCAAGTAGCATTAAACTATTTTTACATAGCGGTGATCGACCGTGTATCTTTATGCGCTTGTTTATGAATCAATTAATTCAAATCATTAAAATACTTTAAGTAAAAGTTATCTTTATTACAATTTATATGAAAATGAACTTGCAATTATAATATTCTACGTAACAGATATAAAAATTCAGATTTTGTGTTTCATACGTTTGTCTATTTGATGGTGGTATCTTTTTGTGAGCAACTAGTAATAGCTAATTCAGCGTAGTACCTAGATTAGTTATTCTTAACCTGGTGTGCAGTAATAAAGTATATAGTTATATATATATATATATGCTCTGATATCAAAAGTAAAAAAGTGTATTTTATTCTTCTATTTTTAAATGCATGTATAAAAATTGTTGAGCTCAGCACCTCCAGTAATGTTGAGAACCTTTGTCCTAGATACATTATACGCAATATATATCCCATACAGGGCACACTGGTACATTACCGTGCATGTTCACTTACCGTACATGTACCGGACTACGAACTTCACGCGGTTATCCCAGCTGTAAGCCATTGCGAACTGGAAAAATAATACAAAAAAATTATAGAGAAAATCTAAAAATAGAAAGTGACAACAGTAATATTATTGCATAGAATTATAACTGCTATGGAATTTCTTATAGTGATGCAAATTGATGCCTTGACGGTCCAAGTGGTAGCGCTGTCTCTTCTCTTTAGCTATCATTTTCCTTATATATATCGAGAGTGACATCGTAACTTGTACGTCAATAGGTGCTTTCTAATATATTTCTAATAATCTGAACCACCTTTATCTCGTTTCTCTTATATGAACTATGATTTCATTTTATTTTCAATTAATTATTTGCCTTCAAATTGTATCTTGATTAAAATTTAATTAAATATAGTGAATAAGAATGAATTGAGAATTCATTATAAACAATTGGTATAGCACTCAACTATTAACTTATTTCATAAACATTAGGGTAAGTTCCAAGTTATTGTACTGCTCTACTTTTTCGAAAAAAAAAATAATGATTATCATTTCCATTTTATAAAAGTCAAATAATGTGTAACGTAAATATTAATTATGGTATTTTCTTATTCTGTTCAACAAAGAATGTTTTCATCTATGAATTATGTTCCTTATATGAATTATTCATCGTATATAAAACTATCTAGTGGGTTATAATAATGCAATGAAATTTTAAAACCTAGGAAAACTTTATTAAATAAGTCTCCGGAGATTGCTAATAATATTTGACTAACTTTAACAGATGGGTTATGCCCAGGGAGTTATTAATAGAGAGATTGCTAATGTTATTTGACTAACTTTAACAGATGGGTTATGCCCAGGGAGTTATTAATAGAGAGATTGCTAATGTTATTTGACTAACTTTAACAGATGGGTTATGCCCAGGGAGTTATTAATAGAGAGATTGCTAATTTCGATTTCAGCTTCAATTTAATCTTATTCTTTATTATATAAATAAATATCTGTCGGCAAGATAGTGAGATGCGGTTTAATGTTCACTAACTACCAATATCTAAATTATCGCAGTTACCATTAGTTGAATTAGGAGGAGTTATGAATCATCGGTCGGTTTCAAATCTTCGTTCATATAAGAAACAACGATATAATAATTATTTTTTAATATAATTAATTCCATGATACCTTCAGGTATCAAAGATACCCATTAAAATATAATAGTTATTGTTATGTTAGTTTTTTTTTCTTATATGACCGGAGATCTGGAACTAACCGATAATTCATCACTCACCCTGCCTATACCTATGCCACAGAATGAGAGGTTTATTAGCACTCTCTCTCACCACGAGTGTTCCATGACAACTAAAGATATGACCTAACATGTAATATTTTCAGATATCTTTCTACCGAACTAAATGAATAAGGTTTCTATTTAAAGATAACTAGAAGATAATATTGATGCACAGTTCAGTTTGTTGTTTAAATTCCAATGAAAGTTATTTCTAAAGAAATATGGGATAGTTTAGTGGATCTTTGTAAATAAATTGTAGCGTGGTGTAACGTTGTTAAGTGTAAGAGGCCAAAGGGACCACTCTGTACCCACCTGATGTGTACCTATGAACCACCTAAACCACTGACAAGCTAAAGTCACACACGAAGCACCCAACCTCTTCCCGCTCTTTTATACTCCGATGCCCCGCCCCTTTCTTTGTCCAGCCAATGAGTGACCACTACTCGCCACCCTCCTATTGGCTCACTGACCATGCAGAGCCTTGCTGTGATTGGCTGACTGAGACTGACCAGAGCCTCTTTCTGATTGGTCAGTGGATGCTTTATTTACAGTTTGATGAATGATTTGATTTTGTGAAATAATTGACATAGTGTTTACTATGAAAAAAGTAATTGTGTTGCCCGTTCTTTACCGTAATGAAGGCTGGGGTTTAATTTCACTCTTGCCAATAACATTTCATGTGGCGATTAATGTAGTTCATGCCAAGCGATGTTAATGAAGTCAATGAACAACAAACAATAAACACATTATTGTTATATTCAATTGACCATCTCTCAGTAATGTATGTCTTATTCACATTATCATATTAATAATTAATAATATACTTGTTTTAATACCACACACAGAGAAAAAAGTTTACCCATATGAGTCATATCTAATGGGTCATCAATTTATGCTTTGAATCAATTTATTACGTGAGTTAGTTGTACTTTATTCATGTTTTCATGTGTGTTAAAACAACTATGACGTGGTGTGTCATCTAACATTAGTTAATTCAATTCATTTTATGGATTGAATCAACTTACTATGAGAGTTAAAAGTTACTTTTTTGAGAATTTTAAACTATGTTGAAACAACTATGACAGAGAGTATTGTAGTAACTCACAAAGACTGTTAATCCAATGTATCTGGTGTATAAATTAACTTACTATGCGAGTTGGCGCAACTTTTTTAAGTTTAGGAGTGAGTCAAAACGAGTTTGATTCAACTAATCTTTTCTCTGTGTGTATATGAAGTGTTGTAATTACAATAAGGTACCCCTAGATCAAAGCATTCTATATCACTATACAGTATGTATTTAAACTCTACAAATCTAAAAAATCAATCGTTCTTTAGTGACAGAAAAAAATTTGAACATCAAAAAAATAGACAAGAAAATCACTTTAAGTTTTAGACTTATTCTAATACTATGCAATATCTTCGAATATAGAAATATATACTGCCCAGTATAAAGGATATAGTATACTATACTGCACTGTATAATGGTTATACTATACTATAGTGCCCTGAGCACTGGTAATACTTTTCGCGCCCTAAGTGCTTCTCGTTGGTCTTTGCCAAGACCTGTGGTCACCATAAATATAAAGGGACAGTAGAGCGGCAAAAGCTACACCATTGTACCTAGGTACTATGTACTTCTTTCTCTACACCATTGTACCTAGGTACTATGTACTTCTTTCTCTACACCAATGTATTTAGGTACTATGTACTTCTTTCTTTACACCAGTGTACCTAGGTACTACTTCTTTATTTTTTATAATTCATTATATTAAATAGGCGGAGCATAGGGTAAGTTACGAGGAGTCTATGTCCATTGATTCCTGGTTATCTGAATCCCAGTCAATTGATCCCTGTACCATTTAATCCCTGGTCGCTTTATTCCCGGTCATTTGATTCCCAGTAATATTTTTCTGTTTATACACCTAGTAGATAATTATATATGATCAACATAATTATATATGATCAACATAATTATATATGATCAACATAATTATATATGATCAACATAATTATAATGGAAATATATACTTTATAATTGATAAGATTTAAAATAACTGAGCAATAACATCTATCAAGAAATTAAATCTTTTGTATTCAAATGAGTTACAAATAATATTACAAAATTTATGTTCGGAAATAAAATAAATATGGTAAATAGTATTCGTATATTATTACCTTAGCATATAGCTGAAGGCTATATTTTAGGGCTGCATTTGTTTATCATCTTCTTACACGCATAACTCAAATAAGTGGAGCCATTAGATAGCTCGGAACTTGCCTAATTTGATGTGTTGATAAATAGATTTGTAATTAAATAGAGTATTGCAGTGATTCTGTTAATTATTTCATTTTTTCAAAGAGGAGAAAGATACAATTTCAGTACCCATGAAGTAGGTACAGAATCTAATTATTAGTTAATTTATATATTAAATAATAATTTGATTAGTAAGATTAACTTATTAATTAATGCTGAAATGAAGTATAGGAAACTTCTTCATATTTGTTAATACTTTTTATATTAGGAAATGTGACCCTAGCTATGATTTTTATATTAGGAAATGTGACCCTAGCTATGATTTTTATATTAGGAAATATGACCCTAGCTATGATTTTTATATTAGGAAATGTGACCCTAGCTATGATTTTTATATTAGGAAATGTGACCCTAGCTATGATTTTTATATTAGGAAATGTGACCCTAGCTATGATTTTTATATTAGGAAATGTGACCCTAGCTATGATTTTTATATTAGGGAATATGACCCTAGCTATGATTTTTATATTAGGAAATGTGACCCTAGCTATGATTTTTATATTAGGAAATGTGACCCAAGCTATGATTTTTATATTAGGAAATGTGACCCTAGCTATGATTTTTATATTAGGAAATGTGACCCTAGCTATGATTTTTATATTAGGAAATGTGACCCTAGCTATGATTTTTATATTAGGAAATGTGACCCTAGCTATGATTTTTATATTAGGAAATGTGACCCTAGCTATGATTTTTATATTAATTTAAATTGAAGTGGCTTGTGGAAACTTAAAAAGAAAACAAATTAAAAGTTTAGGTTTTCAACTTTTTATTATTGCGGTTAGAAGAAGCATTGAGGTTAATTAAGGGATACATTTACACGATTATATTTTCTAGAGTATTTAAATACCCTTCACTGTGCACTTTATTTACAACTATTGGTGGTTGTTTTAACTCTTCACTGTGCACTTTATTTACAACTATTGGTGGTTGTTTTAACTCTTTACTGTGCACTTTATTTACAACTATTAGTGGTTGTTTTAACTCTTCACTGTGCACTTTATTTACAACTATTGGTGGTTGTTTTAACTCTTCACTGTGCACTTTATTTACAACTATTGGTGGTTGTTTTAACTCTTCACTGTGCACTTCATTTACAACTATTGGTGGTTGTTTTAACTCTTCACTGTGCACTTGGTTTACAACTATTGGTGGTAGTTTTAACTCTTCACTGTGCACTTTATTTACAACTATTGGTGGTTGTTTTAACTCTTCACTGTGCACTTTATTTACAACTATTGGTGGTTGTTTCAACTCTTCATCGTGCACTTTATTTACAACTATTGGTGGTTGTTTTAACTCTTCACTGTGCACTTTATTTACAACTAGTGGTGGTTGTTTTAACTCTTCACTGTGCACTTTATTTACAACTATTGGTGGTTGTTTTAACTCTTCACTGTGCACTTTATTTACAACTATTGGTGGTTGTTTTAACTCTTCACTGTACACTTTATTTACAACTATTGGTGGTTGTTTTAACTCTTCACTGTGCACTTTATTTACAACTATTGGTGGTTGTTTTAACTCTTCACTGTGCACTTTATTTACAACCATTGGTGGTTGTTTTAACTCTTCACTGTGCACTTTATTTACAACTAGTGGTAGTTGTTTTAACTCTTCACTGTGCACTTTATTTACAACTATTGGTGGTTGTTTTAACTCTTCACTGTGCACTTTATTTACAACCATTGGTGGTTGTTTTAACTCTTCACTGTTCACTTTATTTACAACTATTGGTTGTTTTTTTCAACTTTTCACTGTGCACTTCATTCACAACTATTGGTGGTTGTTCTAAGTCTTCACTGTTCACTTTATATAGTTACTATATTTAAATAATATGATTTAAAATATATTTGTATGTTTAAATTAAGGCTAATGGAAGGAATAAATGTTTTATTTAAGTAAACTAATATAACTATTATAAGATCAGTATTATAATTAATACTAATTATTATATGCAATAATGGTAATGGATAGTTAATGCTTTAACAGAGAATGATAATTAACATCAAGGGTCATTTCGTAATTTTTTAGCCAATTTGAATAAAGTGCTATGGGTTTTTTACAACTTTATACCTAAATTTAAAAAACATACAACAAATATAAATGTATCACAACCCGTTAATATTACTTTAAGAATGGGCATATAAATCAAAAGTGTCACATTTGTACTTAGAATAAGTTCTTTAATTCCATTAAAGCAATAAAACCATTTGCAAAGAATTACAACTAGGTTCTCTCTACCGAAATGAGATGCCAAGATAGGTTTTTGTGATGATTCTACGTGATGGTCTTTTTTGCTTCATTTGACCAGTCATTAGAATTAGTGCACATTATCATTATTACATAATTATAATACATCATTATGATAATTATAAATGTAAGATAAAAGTTGTAGTGCTAAACATTGTAGTAATGCTTCGTTAAATTTAATTAATTAATATCGTTAGAAGGTTGCTAGAGTGATTTTTTTTTAATTTGACTATTGTTGGATAGTGTATGGATATTATCATATTTGTTATTATAACGTTTATCAAAATTACAACAAAAAAACTTATTAATTTTTAATAGAGAAGTTCCAATTAAATTATCGAACGTTTTCACATTTTCGAACAAAAGAAAAAATATTCGAATAATTATCCAAGATAAAAAAAAGTTAAATAATAAAAACTTCTTATTCATATAATCGAAAATCGTTAAACAAACTGCATATTAAAAATGCTAAAAAAATGTAAATGTTAAAATCGCTAAAATATATAAGTTAAACTACTAAAATATGTATATTATCACCGCTAAAAACAAGATGTTAAAATCGCTAAAAACAAGATGTTAAAATCGCTAAAAACAAGATGTTAAAATCGCTAAAAACAAGATGTTAAAATCGCTAAAAACAAGATGTTAAAATCGCTAAAAACAAGATGTTAAAATCGCTAAAAACAAGATGTTAAAATTGCTAAAAACATGAATGTTAATATTGCTAAAATATATATGTTAAAATCGCTAAAAACATGCATGATAAAATAGCTAAAACATGCAAGTTAAAACTTCAAAAATATGTTGTTTGACTACTTACCTCCTGGTTAAAATTCCTTCACGCTGTTTTGATTCATTAAATTTGTAAAGAAACAACTCCAATTGCAACTTACCCAATTTATATATTATTTTTATTATAGTTTGGGGAAGAAAATAACTTCATCTTTAGATGGTAGACCTAATCTATCATTCCTTAAATCTTTTATTTCAATTATGTTTATTGACTGTAAATAGATATTGTATGAATGTTCTTCATCGTAAGATTTCATCTCTAGTGGAATATTATTTGTATTGAATGTGAATAGATATTGTATGAATGTTCTTCACCGTAAGAGTTCATCCCTAGTGGAATATTATTTGTATTGACTGTAAATAGATACTGTATGAATGTTATACACAGTAAGAGTTCATCCCCAGTGGAATATTATATGTATTGACTGTAAATAGATATTGTATGAATGTTATACACCGTAAGAGTTCATCCCCACTGGAATATTATTTGTATTGACTGTAAATAGATATTGTATGAATGTTATACACCGTAAGAATTCATCCCTAGTGGAATATTATTTGTATTGACTGTAAATAGATATTGTATTAATTATTTACAAGGTATATTAACTACAAGGTAGAGTATTGCGCAGGTTCATATCAAAATCATTACAGTTTTGTTATGAAATACGCACATACGAACTCACTAATGTGACCCTGCAATATTACATTACATATTCTATATACTATACAGAAGGTTATATAGTTATTTGTATATAAGGATTTGTCCATGGCTGCTTCTGCAGTATATGAATGCCATGGAAAAAGTATTTTACCTGTTGTTTAGTATATAGAGAATGTTATCTAATATTGTCAAGGTATATTAACTCTAAGTTAATATACCTTGAACAGTGCAGGGTCACAGAAGTGCGTTAGTATGTGCGTGTTTGTTTACACGCCGTAGAGTCTAAAACTTGTATCAAAGGCGTAGCAGACCTTGTAGGTTAATATACCTTGATTACTTATTTCCACTAGCGTTAGATACAAATATTTTACTCACAGAAAGAATAGTTCACAGAGAAAACTTTACCTAGCACCACAGTCCAGCTCTTTGAGATCAGATGTGAACATTTCACTAATGGTTTGGTAGGTTTCCAGTCAGGCCTTTCTAGCATTTCCATCACTCCAAACAATGCACCAGATGGACAAAAACATAAAGTCATGTCAGTGGAAATTGAACCTTATTGTAAATTACCAAGAAAAAGATTTTTAAGATTTTTTAAGTAAAAACATTGATTAGAATAGTTTTTAGTGCTTAGTATTTAGTTGACATGACTAAGTACACCTGAGTACTTAAGGGTGAGTTTGTACAGGTGTGGCTAATTAAAAACACCTGCAACTGTGAGAGGTAATTACAGCAGTTTCCAGTATTCACATATATAGAAAATATAATGTGTATATACTATATATATACAGACCATTGCATTAATTTTATTATAAACTGATTACATATCATCATACGTATTAACATGTCTATAAATATTAAGAAACTATTGCATTTAAATTATAGACTAGTCATATAAACTAAATGCATTGTAAATTAATTAATAGTGTAGTTCATTCTTTTGACGATAAAATATTAGAGTAAGGCCCATACTATACTAGCAGTTTCACCGCCGCGTTTTCACTGCCGTGTTCCCGCATCTTCAATTAATCACAGTTAAAATGGAAGGCGGTAGTGACGCTAGTATAGACTGCAAATTTGCTTTCCATCATTTAACCGTGATTATATTAAAGACGCATTAACAGGGCAGTGAAAACGCGGCGGTGAAACTGCTAGAGTATGGGCATCAGAATCAAAAATTATGCAAACATATTGTATGAACTACAAAACTTAAGAACTTTAATATTTAGATAAGTTGTGATTGTTGTTAATATTTTTTGTAACATTCTTTTTACAGTTTGCTATCATGTTTTACAATGAATTAATTTTAATGTAACGGCCTGTGATGTGGAAATGCTCCTTAGAGCTTTCCTAGATTTCAATCAGAAATTAGAGATCACTAAATTGTGGAAATTTAATTTATTTCCTATAGGGAAAAAAGGTATTCTTTCACATTAACAAAACAAAATAGGTTTTTTGCGTAAAAATTTTTTATTTGAAATCTTTTCTTCCGCTTAGTACATATCATTTACGGAATAGCAAACTTACGGACTACTCAGTTATCCGTAATTGCAGAACTCTACTGTATTCCATTTTCATAAATTCACTTCATTATCAGTTCGTTAAATATATATTTAATATCATAGAAATCCATCATTAAAATAACTTAAAGCTAACTTAATTAAACCTCCGACTTAACATTTTTTGTATTCCTGTCATTTTTTTTTAAGAACTTCAGAATTTTTTACCCTAACTCCACCTTAAATTTTACCCTAAAACTTAACTTTACCCTAATTTTTACCCTAAATTTACCCTCTACCCCAAACCAAATAAAGTGTTTAAAATTGACTCAAGTGTTGAGTGTGTGAGTCATGCAGTGAGTAATTATCTGAGGGGTAAGGGATGAGTTATTGAACAGTTACACATCTTCGATCAAATAAGAAAAAAATATAAAATAATAAGTGAAATGTTCAATTTTTTTTTTCCTACATGATCGGAAATGTGGAGCCGTTCGATAGCTCGAAACTTACCCTATTTCAATTTTGGTCCCAGTGATACATTTTAATTCGTGTTTTAGTCATTTATAGTTATTATAATCTCTATGTATAGAGTATATATATAAATAAAGATGTTAAATTAACTTTTATTTTGTATTACTGTCACACTACCTATTTATATATTGTAAACTTTTCGACACATTCCTTGGTAAGTAGCTTTTCTGCATCCATGAGCATCGTCACTGACGGTGGTAGGTCTCTTTGCTGATTGAGTCACTTTCCTTTTCTGACTGCTTCTTTCAGTTCTTTGTATTTAATTTCCTTTTGACTTCAGCGATATGAGATTCAGTTCCGAGCAGACGGAACACCCTTCTAATGAATAAAATTTTAATTTTAAATTTGCAGAGTACCTCATATGAAATATTCGAGATCGTTCTTTTTTCAGATACAGATGATCATTACCACTCAGTTGAAATATTTTATAGTATTATTTGAAAAGAGCGTATAAACTGTAGAGAGAGAATGTCGGTAGAAAAGCTACTCCTCTGGGAACAAATCCATGTTTATACCACGTGACGCATAATCATTTACAAAATGAGAATTCCATGTATACCTTTTGGAAATAGATACCATATGTATTACATGTTGTATTACTATACCATATGCTAAATTACACATGTTAAACACATGTTATAAGTATGGTAATTAACATTTGGATAAGAATATGGCCAATAAAATATGTATGCAATCTATATTTCTTTTGGTTTTTATGATATGCTTTTAAAATGGAATAACCATTTTATCCGTTATTATGATGGCTAGATTGATCTAATGTGTATTATACATATTTGTACTGTATCACAACATTATTACTATTAATGCACATATATATAAATATTACAAGCAGTCAGATAGGAGAGTGGCTCCATAAACAAAGTCACCTACCACCGTTGGTGACGATGCTCATTAATGCAGAAAAGCTACTCCGTGAATGCAGTCACTTACCAAGGAATGTGACGAAAAGGGACCCAAGCACCGGTGGCTGCACTCACGAATAGAAGAGGAAAAGGAAGAGGTGGTGATAGTAAATAAAGCATACAAGTCTACCTAACACAAAATCTAAGACATCGTAGTTGAGGAGCATAACCCTAGCGCTATACTCTAAAACTGCAAGTAGCGCTGAAAAAATGATAAACGTGAGAAAAGGAAAATCCAAATTACAACAGTTCGGTGCCCATGGAACGCCCCCCCCCCCCCCTCTTCTCTTCCATTCACCACAGACAACTTGGTGGAGGAAAGTAAACAGTAAAAATGAGAATAAAAAAATAGAAACTCTACATTAAAGATACGTTAAGCGAATAAAGCTATAACTCGATCAGTATGACAACCTACAAAAATAGCATAAAAAATGATAATTATGTGATAGATATTTCAATACAGGTAAAGTTGTAGGCCAATCTGCCCTCACTCTATTAGGTTGTATGCATTTTCTCCGATTTCCCCTCGAATAAAGTACATAGCGTTATTTCAAGGGCAGGTATAAATAGTCACCCTAATGTTGCTGAGAGGTGTGCTCTGTGAGACATTCTTAACAAATACCTAACACAGGGCAAAATGTAGGGTAAAATACGAGTTATCGGACAGTTACACATTTCGGTTATATATAGGAAAAGGTAAAAAGTATTATATTAAATAGTTATTATATAATAATGATATACTTTTCCAATATGATCGAAAATGTGGAACTGTCCGATAATACGTATTACGTACCCTACATAGGCACTAATAATTATCTTATATAACTAATTAAAGATATAACGAATAAAAGTTACAAATGCTATTGTATATAACAAATAGAAGCTACAATGGCCATTGTACCTTACAGACGATTTGTTATCATCAGTTGTAATCAACATAAAAAGATGTCAATTATCCGAAGGGAATTTTCACTATAAGTTTTCACTTGTTTTGCGCGCACAAGTTTCACTATAAAGAGTAAAGTTTTAAATATATTTGAATTTTAAATACACAATTATTTCACTCAACTATTATTTTTTCAATAAAAACATTTAGAATAAATGTTATAAAATCATATTTAACAAAAACGAAAGCTTTCTCTTACAAAGATTGGTTTATAGGTTTGCAATTTTAAAATGATGAAAAGTTTCAAATGAACGTAATATAACTATATATACTTTAGATTTTACTTAAATTATATATGAATGAACTTTGCATACCGTATGTTCAATAATTAGGTAATAATTCATATATATCATCCAGTACACCAATGTACGTGTAACCATAATAATTAAATACTGGAAACTCCAATAAAAAAAGTGAATATCAAAAAGGTGAATCATTTTCAACCCATTTCTCCTTTTTATTTAGTATTAAAGAGCTGCAGTGACTGGTGTAATAGTCTGAGTGCGTCTCAACAGCAGTCATTAATTGACTTTGAAGACACACCAGTGACATCTAACAGCTACATTGTAATGCACATAAATCTAAGACACGCACCTATAAATTCTACCACAGACACTTTGGGCATTTTTTGTCTTTTCTTGAGTGAACTTTACTTAATTGAGGGTGTAATTACTATGGCTAATTGTAGTGATTGTATTAGGATTTAGGAATATATATATTATACAGAAGTCACGATTTCACTTCGTAAAATATTTAAAAGGTCATCTCCATGCAAATTTTTATTGTTTAAATCAATGGGATCAATTATTTTATCATTTTGCTGAACCCATGTAATTTGATGGTATGTACTTAATTTCTATATACTTTTATTAAAGATTTCCTAATAAAAACTCGGTCTAAACGGAGGCCAATCATTCATTTCATTTTCTATAATTTAAACATAGAAAATAGTTCATAACTCAGGTGCATTTCATAATTCATGAGTTCTACTGTATTTATTAAATGAATGTTAAACATCATAATAAAGTTTATTAGTTTTCAATTGATTCTATTAAACTGCAAAATGTATAATATGTTTATTATAATTTTGTGTTTTCTTATTTTACCTGATATTTAAAACTCTAATTATAATTTCAAAATGTATTTGATCATTGTTCATTCAAGGTAGTTTATGGGTCGGTTCTATATTTTCGATCATGTGTTTTCTTACATTATCGAAAATGTGTAACTGTCTGATAATTTGAAACTTAGGTAGGCTACGAAAAACATAAATACCATGCAATTGGGAAGTTCACATGACATTTTATTTTTACAATCAACAACATCTATTTATATCTTTATATTTTATTATTATAAGACTCTGTTACTATAATTTTAATCAAAACTATTTCCTAATTAATTCTGATGATTTTTAAATGGAAGAGTTATAGATATGATCTATAGATAGATTACTTAGATTAGATACGATCAAACTTTAAGTTACTATATATCAAATTCATATATTTTGATACAAAAAAACATGATTTATCAATAAAAAGTGAAATTTATGACATATTCAAGTAATTCATTTAATATTGATTAAAGAAATTAATATACTATAACTATATAAGTGCTACCTAACCCTCGAGTCACAGCGCAGACAGTCATACCTTTAGTTCCAGTTATGCTGAAATATAAGACAACTCTTGTATGATATTGGGTCTGGTTGTTTTGCTCAAATTTTCACACACGTTTCAGAGTTTTCAGTCTTGTGATGTTATTCGTGTTTGCTGCTATTATTTTTCTTCACCAGCCTGTAAAAACGTTCGCCATTTATCTCCTATCACTAATTATAAATGGTAAAATTATAAGTGTTAAATATAAAAGTGTTGTTATTTAGCATAGCCATTGCAATCCATCATACCTAGCTATGTTTTTACTTTTTTGGTACAAGGCTTAGCCGCTTAGGCTGGAAGCATAAAATTTATATTAAAATATTTAATCAGTTGGTAGGTAGCCTATTCGATTATGTTTTTGATTAATCAACTGAAGATCTCTTATTAATTTTCAGATGTAAAAACCCAGTCTGCAGAATATGTCTCTTCTCCCGCAGAGATTTTAATTTGTGAGACAGTTACTCTCTGACTCCCAGTAGCAGATTCAGAATCTCCCGCAGCTAAATTAATGGTAACATAGGAATTAATTCAAAATCTCCCGCAGCTAAATTAATGGTAACATAGGAATTAATTCAAGATCTCCCGCAGAGATCTCCAATTTCTACAAATTCAATCAAAAACTCCCGCAGAGAGTCTTGGAAAAATGTTCCTTATTCTGCAGACTGGGTAAAAACTGATATTTTGTGCTATTACATTAACTACAGGCTTTCCAAGTAAAAAAGTGTGTCTCAAGTCTCATAAACTTTCCATTCTCCAAAATAGTGAAAATTAAAAAAAAAATCTCTCCAAATTGATCACATTATCATAAATTCTCTCCAAAGTACCATTCTATCATAGGAGAAAAATCAGAAAATTAGATATTTCTCGCCATTTGCAATTGAAAATTTGAAGGGCTCTTTATAACTGTCACAAACTCACCATTAAAATGGCGAGTTTGGACATGCTATGATGCTTTATTACCTGGGCTGACCCATGTCCAGTCTGGAAAACTGCTTAGGCTAACATATGAACTCTATATGCTAAATGCTGTGGATTATAATATTTTAGCTATTTACCATTAATTTTTGAAGTCTGTAAAACTCCAACTGAGTAACTAGTTCATTAGAAAGCACCTGTTTTTCCAGATTGGACCAATGTTTCAAATTTCAAAGTACCTATGCACAAATTTGCCAATAGGCAATATCCAGGTAATATATCATGTCCAATGCCTTGCTTGCTAGGTATTTGGCAAATTGGCATTTTAATGGCGAGTACTAAGTAGCTATGTGACAGTTTTTTCCCGGTTAATAAAGCAAGTCCAAACTTGCCGTTTTAATGGCAAGTTTGTAACTTTGTGACAGTAAATTAAATTAGTTATAACTTTATTTTGAGCCCTTCAGTTGCAAATGGTGACAAATATCTATTTCTGATTTTCTGTTATGCTACAATGTTATTTTGGAGAGAAATTTGCCAGTCTGAAAAGAAGGACTCTTTGGACAGTTGGACCCAGGATTTTTTTACAGAAATTGGGATTTGGGCGCAGCAAATAACATGGGAACATAGGAATTAAATAGGATTTGGGTGCAGGAGTAATCCACCAATCCTGCTATACTTTTCAGACTGGGAAATTTCAAAATTTGACATCTTTTGGAAATTTCAAATTTAAAGAGACGATATCTGACGATGAAGAGTTCCAGGTGATAAAGTATGTCCGGACTTGGAGTTTGTGCATTGTGATAGTTATTTTGAGTCTTTCAATTGCAAATGGCGAAAAAAATCTTATTTTCTCCGTGTTACAAGAACAATGTTATTTTGGAGAGAATTTATGGTAATTTGATCCTTTTAGTTAGAAATTGTTGTTTTTGGAGAGACAAATGGATAGTTTATGAGCCATACTATTTTACTTGGTATGACTCATAAACTCTCGGTTACTCTCCAATTGTCTCTCCAGCTCTCTCCAAAAGTAACCAAATTTCTCTCCATAATGATCATATTATCTTAAATTCCCTGACTGCTGGAACTGGTGAAATGTTCTCATAAAAAATAAAAATCCTCTATTTTGGTTTCTGTTCTCTGTAAAATATTTGTAAATATAGGAGGGAATTTAGGATTGTTCACATGGAAAATGTTGGAAATGTCCCATATTCTGCAGACTGGAATCAAATTCTGTCCAAAATATTGCAAATAACATTGTAGCTTAGGAGAAAATAAGATATTTCTCACCATTTCCAATTGAAGGGCTCAAAATAACTGTTACAAACAGGCCATTAAAATGGCAAGTTTGAGCATGCTTTATTACCTTGAGAATTTATGATAATTTGACCATTTTCAAGAGAAAATTTGTTATTTTTAAATGTTCTTATAAATGATCTGAAGATGTTTTTAGAAAAGATCTGAAAATGTTTTTAGAAAAGATCTGAAGATTTTTTTAGAAAAGATCTGAAGATGTTTTTAGAAAAGATCTGAAGATGTTTTTAGAAAAGATCTAAAGATGTTTTTAGAAAAGATCTAAAGATGTTTTTAGAAAAGATCTAAAGATGTTTTTAGAAAAGATCTAAAGATGTTTTTAGAAAAGATCTAAAGATGTTTTTAGAAAAGATCTAAAGATGTTTTTAGAAAAGATCTAAAGATGTTTTTAGAAAAGATCTAAAGATGTTTTTAGAAAAGATCTAAAGATGTTTTTAGAAAAGATCTAAAGATGTTTTTAGAAAAGATCTAAAGATGTTTTTAGAAAAGATCTAAAGATGTTTTTAGAAAAGATCTAAAGATGTTTTTAGAAAAAATCTAAAGATGTTTTTAGAAAAGATCTAAAGATGTTTTTAGAAAAGATCTAAAGATGTTTTTAGAAAAGATCTAAAGATGTTTTTAGAAAAGATCTAAAGATGTTTTTAGAAAAGATCTAAAGATGTTTTTAGAAAAGATCTAAAGATGTTTTTAGAAAAGATCTAAAGATGTTTTTAGAAAAGATCTAAAGATGTTTTTAGAAAAGATCTAAAGATGTTTTTAGAAAAGATCTAAAGATGTTTTTAGAAAAGATCTAAAGATGTTTTTAGAAAAGATCTAAAGATGTTTTTAGAAAAGATCTAAAGATGTTTTTAGAAAAGATCTAAAGATGTTTTTAGAAAAGATCTAAAGATGTTTTTAGAAAAGATCTAAAGATGTTTTTAGAAAAGATCTAAAGATGTTTTTAGAAAAGATCTAAAGATGTTTTTAGAAAAGATCTAAAGATGTTTTTAGAAAAGATCTAAAGATGTTTTTAGAAAAGATCTAAAGATATTATTCTTTAACCTAGTTAATATCTGCCTTCTAGTCCAGTGGTCCATTATTTTAGCTACCTTCTCTCCACTTTGAAATGAATATTTTTAAAATGTAACATAATGGTATTTCCTAAATATTGGAAACATCATTAGCTATATTATTTCATTTTCTCTATTTTCTGAAAAGGTCAATGGTTTCAGTATCAGTGTACCGAATGTGAATCTGTTATATATTTAAAATCATCTAATGAAATATGCAAGTTTTGTTCTAATTGTATTTTCCTCCTAGGATATGATATAATTGTTGTAGAGTAGCTAGCTAGTGAATATTTTTCAAGATGGCAGAGTTTGTGGAGCAAATGCTAGAGGAGATGGTGGGAGAGATGGAAGAAATGAAGAGGATGAACATTCTTGATGATGAGCAACTCAGGTGGGATGAATAAAGTTTAGAATGAGATATGATTCAATTTTATATTATTTAAATTTTAAAGTAATTATTATTAGGTATCTAAATAATAGAAATCGCATTTCATTAAATATATTTTTCCAAAAGTTTTAAGAGGTCTCTTCCTTTGTCTCAAAGATATTTTTTGTGTCTTAGTGAAATAACCATATAGCAGACAGTTCTTGTTCTGAGCTATTGAAGATGCTTTTCCATATGGAACTTCACTTATTCATTATATATAGCTAATTTGTATCTATTGATGAATTGTGTTCCTAATGTGCTGTTACAAATTTGTTAATTTTTATATCCAGTAGTTAACTGTGTTTTGAAATTGCAGAATTTTTTAAAAATCAATAATAATCCATTATTTTTAAATTTTTATTTTTACTTTCTTAACTAACTGTACTTGATTGAAATATGGAGAAATAAAAAAGGCACTTACTTACATCATTCTCAATAATGTTACTGCAGTCTTATTTTTAATTTGTTATTACCAGTATTAAAATTAAATTGCATACCCTTGCTAAAAAAATTAATATTATTTGTTGTTAATTTCCAGCTCACTGGTGGTCAAACGCAGACAAAATTATTATAAAGTGAAGAGTCGTAATCCGTGTCAGCAAGATTTCATAGATACAATCCTATATGAGTCAAAACTACTGGAATACATTCAAATTAGAAGAAAGGTAAGGGGAGTTAAGGATGATTTTATTTTATGGTACCAGGTAATGCAACCCCTGATAATTTGTGTCTTGAATAATGTCCTTAATTAAATATCAATATAATGTAACCATACTACAAGATTTTAGGATAACTTCATTATTTTATTGCTTACCATAGTTACATAGTATTGACATGATATTAAATATTTAATTAAGTGAATTATCCAAGAAAAAAATAAGATGGCTCAAATTAACAGGGATCAATTTACCAGGGGTCTAATTACCAGTCACTATATGTTCTATATTATTTAATTTATTAGTTCTACCTATGTATATATTGAACTTTCCTTCAATAACTGTTATTTTTGTATTTTCAGGAGCTGAGAATGTTTGAGAAGAAGGCTGAAATAGACTTTGCCATAATCAAACGACAAGAACAGTTGTTACGAACTGCTACCCACAAATGGTGGGATGACGTCAATATCTGGAAACTGAGAATACATTTCTCTAAAGTTACTGGCAGGAAAGAAACTGTAAGTTGTTTGTTCTTATACCCTATAGTTTGTGTCCCTATTTCATTTAGGAATGTGAAAAAGGAATTCTCCATTAGCTCTTTCTAGTACCTACCATTTTGTTCAAGTCATTGTAGCTTGATAAACAGAGTTAGGTTCAGAGCACTTAATAGTTAATATGAATTTAAAAATACAGGTAAAGATTCTTAAGATGTTAAATGTAATGTGAATGGTAAGAATTTGTTTCTAAGAAACCTTTTCACATGATCTAGCTATTTACTAGTTGTTAAATAGCTATGGGGTAGGTTACGAATTATCAGTAAGTTCCACATGTTCGGTCATATAAGAAAACAAATAGAATTAAAAAGTTATTATATAGTTTTTGAAAGACGTGGAACTGACAGATAATTGCCAACAGTATAAGTCCCTTGTTACATGGTCTGTAAGACATCCTTTGTAGTAGGTGAATGAAAAGCCTCTATTTATTAGCTATTGCCAATACATTAGGTAAAATAATATAAAAAGCTTAGGTCTGTGTTAGTAAGAGTTGTATGTTCACATGTAGTTAATTATTGATTTAATTACCTACAAATACTGGTAACTAATGACTAGGGTTGTGACAATATGCTTCTAAAATCATTGATCCTGTAAATATTATAGACGGAGAGAATTAAAGAGTATTGAATGGTTCTACACCAGCGGTATATAGTATTCAATACCAATACCATTTCATTTCGTGTGTGATATTCTTAAGATCTATGATTTTAAAAGCATATTGCCACAACCCTAGAAGCCTAATGATTTCTTTTCTATATAAACTGTATTGAGTTACTTTAAACCAGCGGTATATATCTAGTTTTCGATTCATTTCGTCTATGATATTCTTAAGATCTATGATTTAAAAAGCATATTGACTAACTACTAATGACTTCTTTTCTTACAGGTGAGTATTTGCTACCCCCAAATGTTGCGGCACCATTCCCACCTCCTCTCCATGTGGGTGGAGTGGGCACAGTATGAAATGGCACACAATAAGGACTTCAAGAAGGCGAGACAAATTCTCGTGTCTCAGGCAACATGCAGTCGTCAACATAAGCCTCTACTTTCTAGAGAGGTAAGAGATGTCTTTTTGTTGATACTGATATCTGCGTGTGAATTCATTCCTTTTAATGTAACAATACTATATTATAATTATATTATTATAATGGTTTTCTGCTCCTCATCGTGAATTCATTTTTTGAAAACTGTCAAATAATTAATTAAATGGCCCAAAAACGATTTCATAGAAACAAGTGTTCTTTGTAGAACAGATATTAGTGAGAAAAAGTGAGCAGTTTTATGGCTATATCATTAACAGCAGCAAATTCTTTGATGTACATATTCAACTATTCATATTTTTAGCTCTATAAGTCATCACTGTAATTAATTATTGAACTTAATCCTTGTGATTTACTAACTATGGCTCTCACCTCATTCTACAGATCTTTAAATTTGAACTACTATATGTAGAGTATTTGTTCAAAGGCAAGTACTTTTCGAATATTGAGAATGAGGGAAGTGTTGAAAAGCCATCGGACCCCATGAAGAAAATCATGAACTGCGAGGCAGCCAACACAGTCTACAGAAATGCAATGAAAACTCTGAACAGCGTGACGACAGCTATTGAACTTTACCACATTGCCAACCAATTCTCATTTGCTGTTGACATCAGGGAGAATATATATAGGTAGGTAAAGCCATATTAGATTTATAAAAAACTAATGGAAACTACTTTGTTTGACGTTACACAGAGTATTTTCAGATGTTCCAATATTGTACTTAGTATACTTTTTCATTCCTATGGGTGAAGCTATTCACCTACCTACCTAATAATAAAACATTCACTTACCTACTACCTAATAATAAAACATTCACTTACCTACTACCTAATAATAAAACATTCACTTACCTACTACCTAATAATAAAACATTCACTTACCTACTACCTAATAATAAAACATTCACTTACCTACTACCTAATAATAAAACCTTCACCTACCTACCTAATAATAAAACCTTCACCTACCTACTACCTAATAATAAAACCTTCACCTACCTACCTACCTAATAATAAAACCTTCACCTACCTACCTAATAATAAAACCTTCACCTACCTACTACCTAATAATAAAACCTTCACCTACCTACCTACCTAATAATAAAACCTTCACCTACCTACCTACCTAATAATAAAACCTTCACCTACCTACCTACCTAATAATAAAACCTTCACCTACCTACTACCTAATAATGAGACCTTCACCTACCTCCCTAATAATAAAACCTTCACCTACCTACCTTCCTAATAATAAAACCTTCACCTACCTACCTACCTACCTACCTAATAATAAAACCTTCACCTACCTACTACCTAATAATAAAACCTTCACCTACCTACCTACCTAATAATAAAACCTTCACCTACCTACCTACCTAATAATAAAACCTTCACCTACCTACCTACCTAATAATAAAACCTTCACCTACCTACTACCTAATAATAAAACCTTCACCTACCTACCTACCTAATAATAAAACCTTCACCTACCTACCTACCAACCTAATAATAAAACCTTCACCTACCTACTACCTAATAATGAGACCTTCACCTACCTCCCTAATAATAAAACCTTCACCTACCTACCTACCTAATAATAAAACCTTCACCTACCTACCTACCTAATAATAAAACCTTCACCTACCTACCTACCTAATAATAAAACCTTCACCTACCTACCTACCTAATAATAAAACCTTCACCTACCTACTACCTAATAATGAGACCTTCACCTACCTTCCTAATAATAAAACCTTCACCTACCTACCCAATAATAAAACTTTCACCTACCTACCTAATAATAAAACCTTCACCTACCTACCTACCTAATAATAAAACCTTCACCTACCTAATAATGAAGGCTTCACCTACCTAATAATGAAGGCTTCACCTACCTAATAATGAAGGCTTCACCTACCTAATAATGAAGGCTTCCTCTGTTGATGGGAAGCTATTCAGTTTGCTAGGTACCTCACCGTACCTGATAATAAGAAGTGTGAAGATGTTTACTATTTAACTAAACTTATTTCTCCACCACAGTGATATTCTTGAGAGGTTCCCTGACGCCAATGAAGTCAAGTTATTGAAGGCAGAGAGGAAGGCTTTCGACCTTCCTGAAGACCCAATGAAGTCCTCAGAAGAGTCACTGGATTCCTACCTGCAGAAGTATGACCTCTTTGTGGAGAGCTGCAAAGCAAAGAAAGTGGCCAAGGCTGCCTTCACTAAGAGTCATAGGCACCAAATAGTGAGTTATTATTTTTATTTGTGAGAAAAAAACAGCTCTAGTAATGGTACACGATTGCTGTTGGTCACTTTAATTGTCTTTTCACTTCGTATTGTCAAGTTTATTGATATATTTTTTACGTTATTCTCTGAAGTATTTATTTTATTTCATTGTTCATCTCACTGTGATGTCGTAATATTGTAGTGAATAGCTACAAAGTATTGTCAATTCCTGTGTTAGTTGTCGAAATCTATCAATATTTTGTTTCATCTTTTTGAATCAATATTGAAGAAGCTAATTTATAATCTCGGGTAGCTAGCTTAATGCTCTTGTGTTAGTTATTATAGCTACTTTCTAAATTAATTGAAAAGTTAATAGTTATGCAGTAGAACTCCTCAATAGTGAATTAGTTAGGATGTGGTCTGTATAGTGAAAAATTTTCTTTAGTCTGCTATGAATTACCCTCAGTTTTAGAAAACTAATGGCTTTTTCATGGCACACTAAAGAAAATCTGTTCACTATAGCATTTTTTTTATTTATTGAAATAATATGTCCCTTTCATTTCTATTGCAGTTCTACTGTTATCTGATAACTTTTATAGCTATTAATATTAATTATAAAGTAACCTAGACACTACTTAACCCAATTTACCTTTTATCAGGTATCAAAGTACGTGACTTTCTTCCTGGCAAACCTGTCCACACTCAAAGAAAATGAAGACACAGAATCACTGAGTAGCTTCGTCTCTTTTATCCTCACTGAACTTATCAGTCTGCTGTACTGTCTGTGGCCCTGTAAGAGCACCAGACAGTTCCTCATCAGTAGTTACTGCAGTACTTGCAAGCAGTACTCTAAACTACTGTCACCGCAGCAGTTTGTCACTTGGGTAAGTAGTGACTAACTCTAAAATCTAATGCAATGTCTTAAAAATTCCCTTTTGTATATATGTTTAACTATGAATTAACTTCTCATATATTACTGATTTTTTATAATATATAATTGAATTAATTAAATAATTTTAACTGATTTTATTACCTGCATTGTAACTATAACTCTAATAATTGCTAAGGCAGATAATATTCCAATATTTTTTAATAACTCTCATCAATACGTTAATTAGGGTACCGTTGCATTAGGTACTCTGAAAGTGCGCATTATCACCTCCATGTCATGCACCTTCAGATGTTCCAGACTGATATACATTAACACCACTTTACGAGTACTGCGACCATAACTGAGTGTCAAAGTATTATAATTACCCCCACTCCATTTACCGCTTAACCTCATAGTGTTGCCATCTCCTCAGGTGTCTCTCCTGGAGTCCTCAGAATCTAGCGGCAAAGCCTCTGACGCACTGAAAGCATTACGTAAAGCCGTGTCCCAGCACCCGTCTGATGAAGCACTGGCCGTCTTTGGGCTGGAGAGGTTTGTCAGCAGTGCGGATGATAATGAAAGCATATTAGCGGGTGAGTTAGTAGCTATCATTTATTTGTATATAAAGTAAAGTTAGTAGATGAACCTCTACTCTATTGGTGTATGATAGTAGCTACAGTTCGGTTACGAGTTATCGGTCAGTTTTATATTATCGAACACATGGAAAAAAAAAAACTTTTATTTTAGTTGGTATCCATGATACCTGAAGGCATCATGGATACCAATTGAAAGTTAAATAATGATTGATGTATATTTTTTGTTTGTTCATAACTCGGAACATACCCTGTCTTTAAAATGTTCTGAAAAATATAAAATATTTATAAAGAAGCAATTACAACTCTGCCATTTCATAACAATCCTCTCTTTCAGAATACTCTACTGTGAGCAAGAAGCTCTCTAGTGTGTGGCAAAGTGTTGCCCATGGGTTGGTCCTGGGGGCCCTCAAGAGTGGTCCAGAGAGGGACCATTTCATCAAGACCCACTCCAAACCCTCCGTCAGTAACGTCATAGCAAGGAACACAAAGATAACTAACTTTTGGGCAGCTAACGAAGAGAGAGGTGAGGCTATTTTCTTAATATTCTGTTTTATTTGTGACATTAGTTAATTATTTGCTAATTAAGATATCGTAGCTAGGGTCAGTTGCGAGAGTAAGGTTAGGGAGGGGGGGGGGGTTCATTGCTTATAATTCGTTCTTCTAATTATTGTACACTAGTGAATGATTGCTGTAGTAAGTACTTTACTCTGGAACTACCGATCTCTGAATTTGACTTCTTTTTACTTTTCAAATATATGTAATTGTACCTCATATATTATTGGTAGATACTTTTTTTTATATTATTAATATAAAAAATGAATAATTTAATATTTTCATTTTGTATCCATGATACCTGAAGGTATCATGGATGCCAATTAAAATTTAAAAAAAATATTTTTATATCGTTTTTTCGGAGCAAGTAAAGATAACGGACCAGAAATAGGTAGTAAAGTCAACAGACCAGAAAACTTTTTTTTTAGTTAAAATATTTGCGTTAGTATTTTATGAATATACAACCTTATAAATGATATTATTGATTATACATTAATTTTGCATATTTTATCAACTTAAAGAATTGATAAAAATGAAAAACTAATCCATTTTGAAATTGTGAAGAACGAGTAGTAAAAAGATGGAAATAATTTCTGCTTAAATCCTTTAATGTGGTATCTATGATTCCAAATTTATATTCTTATTCCAATTATTGGTCAAAAATTTAATAATTTAACAAAGTGAAGTTAACGGACAAGAATTGAAGCTAGTAAACACAACGGACCAGAATTTAACCTAGTAAAGTTAACTTTACTTGCTCCGTTTTTTCTTAAGTTTCCAAAAATGGGAAACTGAACGATATAATTAAGAACTTGCCTACTTTAATCTTAAAAAAAAATTGTATAAAAGATATATAATTTTAATATTCTAACTACATTTTCATTATGTATCCATGACACCTGCAGGTATCATGGATACATAATGAAAATATTAAATTGTTTATCTTCTATATTAATAATAGCTATAAGAAAATGCATCTAGCTACCAATAATAATTTATGAGGTAATGTACATATTCAATGCACATTACTTACCTACCTACCTGACTTTTATTAGTGGTAGAACATCTAAAATTTTGCCTAAAGTTAACTAACTATTTTAGTGATAGATGGAAGTAGCTATAGGGATCCTTCTGGATTTTCTTTTGTCAAATTGTGATATCAGATAAATAATAAATCTAGTTATCATAGCTAGGGTAAGTTGCAATTCATTGGGCAGTTGCACATTTTCGAATTCTTATGAAAATATTATATATTATTTATCTTTTATTTTAAGTGGTATATATTGCTAATAGCTACTAATTAAAGTTAAATAGTTATTATTGATACCCTACAATGTCTTATGTTTGTTTCTCTTTCAGGTTTAGAAGGTGCTCGTGAAGCGTACAAATCCCTTGATGTGACTGACCAAATGCAGTCCTCTATGATAGCGATGGAGTTTACCCGCATCGGGGGGAGAGGGGAGGCAGTGGAGGAAGTGAAGGAGACGGGGGATTACGTTATTGATGTCAGGGGGAAGGGGGAAAGTGATGGTGAAGAGGAAAACGAAAGTGATGACGAAAAAGAAGAGGAAAGTGATGTTGAGGAAGTGGAAAGGGATGTAGAAGTGGAAAGTGATGTAGAAGTGGAAAGTGATGTAGAAGTGGAAAGTGATGGTGAAGGAGAAAGTGACGGTGAAGGAGAAAGTGACAGTGAAGGAGAAAGTGATGGTGAAGGAGAAAGTGATGGTGAAGGAGAAAGTGATGGTGAAGGAGAAAGTGATGGTGAAGGAGACATTGATGGTGAAGAGGAAAGTGATGAAGGAGAAGAAGAGGAGGAAAGTGATGACAGTGAAGAGGAAAGTGATAACAGTGAAGAGGAAAGTGATGAAGAAGAAATGGCAGTTAGTGATGCAAAGAAGAAGAATGGTGATGTGATGAGTGGCAGATTCCTAAATCCCAAAGCTGATGTTGAGAGAATTAGGAAACTCTTCGAAGAGGCAGTAGAACATTGTCCTGAAATATCGTCACACCATGGTAAGTAAAAATTGTTATTATTCAAATCTATCGAGTCTCTTTACGAAAAACAATTAATATTCTCAAGAAATAATTGACTGCATGCAGGCGTAGTTACAACACTTAGCTACTATCCAAGTTAAAATCAATAAACCTGTTTCTAAACATTAAATGCTAGTGTTGCATCAGATGTAGCTGACAATGGTAGTATAACAAATAATGCTAGCTGTTTTTCAACTGCACACCAATAATGGTATTTGTTTCCAGACGTGTGGCTGTGCTATGGTGAGTTTGAACATCGTTTCGGCTGCAAGAGCAAATACAACCACTTGATGCGCAGAGGAGAGTATAAAATGAGTGACTGGAGCTACGCAGCCTTCAAACAACTCGTACAGGATATTGTCGAAAAGAGATTCGTGGTGAGTAATGGAGTAGCTACCTATTTGACGAAATGAACTTTTGGTTTGTTATGTTTTTCCTGTTAAAATGTTTTGTATATTAAAATTAAAAATCCTGTTAAACGAAAACTTGCATGTGATTGTCAAACTTTTCTAGAGATATTAACTTCATTCCAATTTCATTTATAAAACATTTATTTATTTGTAGGATTCTGAATATCTTGAAAGATTTTTTTGTTTCTGAAAATAACATGAATTGCTTTCCCATACAAATTCAATAACCAAGCAGTCCTCTTTTTTCTTCCTGTGATTACTGTTTCTGTTACAGTAGCTCCTAGAGAGTCTAATTAACATTTTATTCCAGACTGCAGAAGACAGCGAGACCCCCTCCACCAAAGTACAGCCCCCCACCTACACCCTGCCCCCCTTTATGAAGCCCCTCTCCGCCCTGTACCGCAAGAAGGACAGCATGCCCCTCTCCAGAGATAGGTTCTACCGCAACATTCAGAGAAACATTAACCACATTACAAAAGGTAAGTCAATATTTTATTGAGGCTCATGTTGCTGGCTTAATATCATGATTTAGCCATTAGCTTTCACAGATTGCCAAAGGTAATTTTCTAAGGCGGTATTTATTTATCATCTTGTTTCTCATGGTTTTGACTAAACAGCTATCATGAATTCATTTCTCATGTTTTTGACTAAATATCATGAAATATTTTCTCAACCTTTTAGTATTGTTCTTCAACTTTGTAGGTATGTATTAAGATATCTTTAGAGCTAATTACGGTTTACTTTCTTAGTTACGAAATATTAGACTGTTCCACATTTTCAATCATATAAGAAAAAGTATAATTTGGAATTGTCCGCTAATCCATAAATTAACGTACGCTCATAATCCAGCGTATATTTTTTCCGGCATTTATAGTCCAAGACTTTGTTCTGATTTATGTTTTGTGTTCAGACCCTGATGTCCCAGTAGCCCCCAGAGTCTCTTGGTACGATGTCCTCACCCTAATGTTAGGGGGCAAGAGAGTCAAGAGACACTATGACCCGAAGAAGGGCGCAGTGAAGGGCAGTGTGGTCCCTAAGGTCGACCCTTCGTCTCTCATCACCAATGAAGCCTTCTCCAAGAAATTCAAACAGAGGAACAAACCGTGAGTACCTAACTACCTACCTACTTTATTTTTCTCCATTTTTGACTGTTTTCTTTTATTAAACTATTGGACTTTGATATAGAGTCTAAATTTTAATTTTTTTTTTAAATCAAACTTGTTCAATATCTTACAAATCTGTCATTTTAGCAAGTTGCAGAAACAATCGAAAATTATAGTTGTCTTAATTATTACTTGTATTAATGCAATCAATGTAAATAACGCTTAATGATGAATGTTATTAATGTAGCTAAATAACCCTAAATCCCCAGACTGTCGCTCTCCGAACGTCTCGAGGTGACTGAAGAAGAAGAAAAGATAGAACTTCCTCTAATTTTGCGCGCTAGGAAGAATAAAGGAGTTGGCAGAGACAACATTGACGAGATGATACAGAGAAGTGAAGTCATGCAGCCCGGATTCCTAAAGAAGACGCAACTGGAGACGCAAATGAGCAAGAGAGCCACCAAAAAGAAAGCTAGGGTGAGTCACTAGAAAGATGATTATCTATCGTTCAGTTAATGAATTTTCATGCTTTGTTTAGATGACTAAATATCATATCAATATATGTTCAATTGTAAGGAGTTTTTAGTTGAAATAAATGAATAAACTCTAGAAAGGTATAGGATTGAGATATGTATGCCTTATTGGTTCATAATGCTATATTTTTGGATCTAAACGAATTATTTGGTTCACTGATTTGCAGTCGCAAATTAAACGTGTAATTAAATTTAATTGAATTATTGTTATCTCGACTAATTTATGAGATTTTGATGTCAAAGCTGATTTGTGTGCATTGCCTAAAATGTGGTTATTTCGTTTGATCAATTTTATAACAGTACTTTGATAGTAATGTTTAATATCTAAAAGTGTCTCATTAAAGTTAATTTCTTTGTTAATCTAACAGGAGGAACGAGCAAAGACGGCTGGCAAACAATGGGACTACATGAAAAAGCCTGAAATGACTGAGGAACACAAGACAGACTTGGAATTGCTGAAGATGAGAGACGTTCTAGACCCCAAACAGAGATACAAGAACGCGTCCATGAAGCACACCCCCAAATACTTCCAGATGGGAACCGTTAAGGATGACCCCCGGTACTTCTACTCCGGTAGGGTGACTAAGAAGGACCGGAAGGGCACCATTGCTGAACAGATTATGAACAATCAAGAGGTGCAGAAACACCAGAAGAGAAAATATGACCAGCTCATCTCCAAGAAAGAGGCCATGAAACTAAATAATAAGAGGAAGAAGAAATACGGAGCCGATTTTGTTGAATTGTAAATGTAACTTAGCTATATATTAAATTGAAAATCTGATTTAGTTTCCTTTTTTTTTTTGTCTGAAGTTATTACAGTTCTTCAATTCCCCAACTATTTAATACCATAATCCTTTAACAAATATTTAATTGTGGTAATACGGAGAAATGCTCCTCAACTAAAAAAATATGAGAGAAAATAGCCTAGCTCTATTAGTATTACTAGTGTATTCTCTTTATTGAAGAGAATTTTTCCTATAAAATTGAAAATATATATACAAATCATTCAAACTAATGTTCATAAGTGATTCCAAAGCATTTTACCATCTTTGGTACTTATAACCAGAAAATATCTTGCATGGAATCTCTTTTTTTTAAATGTTTCACTTCTGTAGTAATACTTGGGAAAGAAAATAACGGAACGGCTTTTAGATACATAATAAATATCTACAAGGAATGGTGGGCAGTTTTCTCCTAACACTGAACTCTATTATTTTTTTAATAGGAGGTAGATCTAAGAATTATTTAGCTCAATAAATTTACAGAGAGATTTAATCTATTAAAGGTAGCGAGTATGAAAACCAATATTCATAAGTTTATGAATTTTCATCTAGTTTGAGTTGAATAGTTCTTCTCTCATTTATCATATAAGATATAACTAATTCAGGGATGGCTCATAGATAAATCTACGACCCATTCATAAATGTCCCTTTCTTCCCAGAGTCTCATTTCCGTCACTTTCTTTCCCCAATTTTTTTCATCTTATCTACAAAATTCACCGAAAATAAAGGCGTTGCAATAGAATTTCTATTAGGAGTGGCTAGAAGTATTGCTCAAATTTTAGAATTTGTTGGCTAATAGTGATATTGAATCACAGAGTAATTTTTTTGATCTACAAATATGGTAAGATATTATTTTTAGCATGTTATATCTTTTGATTAAGTATGTAAAGATGAAAATATGATCGCATTGCATATTTTGTATTCGTCACACTAATTCGTGTTAATGATGACTCAATGATTGTGTTTTCTGTGTACTTTTTATGCCTCTATAGAGTTCATTTTGAGAGAAAGTACTCCAGTCTGTTTAAAACTGTGTATGAATTATGAACTTTAAATCAAATGCAGAGTTGCTGTTGCAGACTCTGCAGGCTGCTAAAAGTGGTAAAGTGTTGTCAAACTTCAAAGAAATCCTCTATTTTAGTTTCTGTTCTCTGTGAAAATCCAAGTAAAATAATATGGATCATAAACTCTCCATTTGTCTCTCTGTCTCCAAAAGAAGCTAAAAAATAAATTTCTCTCCAAAAAAAAATACTTAAACTCTCTCGAAAATAGAAATACTTAAAATTCTCTCCCAAATAACATTGTAATTTGTAGGACTACCAGACTCAGCTGCAGGAACTGGTAAGCTGTTCTCCAAGAAATCCTCTATTTTGGTTTCTGTTCTAAGTAAAGTACATGTAAATATAGCCAGTCTGCAGAATGTGGAACATTTTACCAAGACTCTCTGCGGGAGTTTTTGACTGAATTTTAGAAATTGGAGATCTCTGCGGGAGAACTTTAATTAATTCCTATGTTACCATTAATTTAGCTGCGGGAGATTCTGAATCTGCTGCTGAGAGTCGGAGAGTAGCTCTTTCTCAAATTAAAGTCTCTGCGAGAGAAGAGACACATTCTGCAGACTGGAAATATAGGAGGAAATTAAGGATTGTTCGTCAATCTGCAGAATATATATGGGACATTTTTAACATTTTCTGTGCGAATAATCGTTAATTTCCTCCTATATGGCTATATTTACATGTATTTGACTGGGAACAGAAGTCAAAATAGATGATTTCTTGGAGAACATTTTACCAGTTCTTACAGTCTGGATTGTTTGCACAGAAAAATGTTAATAATGTCCCATATTCTTCAGACTGGTCCCACTCTGCAAAAGATGCATGAAGTTATGAAGTTTATCCGGCGACTATTGAGACTTTGAAATTAGTCTCCTGAATTATCCGGTGACAATTTTCTAATTAATTCCTATGTTTACATGTAATTTGTGGAGAGAATTTTGATATTTTTGGTCATTTTGGAGAGAAATTTGATAATTAATGGATAAAATCTTCCCAGTCTGCAGAAACTGGTAAAGTGTTCGTAGAGATCTCTTATTTTGTTCGTAGCAAAATTAATGTAAATATAGGGATTAATTCAAAAGTGTTCGTAGCAAAATTAATGTAAATATAGGAATTAATTCAAAATTGTTCGGAGAGAATATCCCAAATATCTCACGTATTCTGCAGACTGGAAATCTTCCATTTTCAATATTTTAGTTCCCTTAATTTTCTAATGTTAGCTAGCTATTTACTGATAACAGAATAAAAATGTGAATTATTTTTATTCGCTATATAAAATTATAAACCAGTTAAATTCTAAATAAAATTCTTAATATCATATTATATCGTTTACTTTGAATGAACATTTTCCAGTCTGCGACTCTTCGCCCCTACTTGAATGCTGTGCGCCAGACCCTATCGGCTGCAATATGCCTTCACAACTTCAACAGCCAGGTGGTTGAACGTCACAACAAGCCTGAGGTTGAAGTCAGAACAAGCAAGGAGTTGGTGATGAATCCCGTCATCGTGAGCCGAAATGACAAAGAAAAAGTTCTGATCGAGCCATCAATAAACTCCCTGAGAGTCTCCATTGCAATCAAGCAGGCTGATGATATTGAGAGAATATTGTGTCATAAGTTCATGAGGTAATTTTCTGTTTGTTATTTTGGATAAATTCTCTTTAGAAGCCATTCATTCTAGCTAATTATCAAATTCTGTCAGGTTCCTGATGATGCGTGCAGATAACTTCATCATTTTGAGGCGGAAGCCTGTAGAAGGTTACCACATCTCTTTTTTGATAACTAACTTCCACACGGAGCAAATGTACAAACACAAACTCGTGGACTTTGTCATTCACTTCATGGAGGAGATAGACAAAGAAATTAGCGAGATGAAATTGGCTGTGAATGCCAGAGCTAGAGAGTGTGCCCTGGAATACCTGAAGAGGGTGAGTTTATATCCATTGCTATTATTATTATTGCATTATTTATCAAGTTCTTATATGTTCATACATGCTCGTCGGTTTTTTACCTTAAGTATTAGCTTCATGAATGATAATTTCTTTGAATCATTGTTTGGGTGATGTTCTTCCTGATTCTATATTATTTAATGCACTCACTTAAAATGTTAAAATCATTTTATATCCTCAAGTCTATCAGTCTAACCTTTTCTTTGACTGATAAAATAATTTAAAACTTGATTGTGAGTGTAATTAGGTAATAACTTAGGTAGGTAGCTATAGATACTGAATCACATTCTTAAGCTCATATGACATATGAAATTGATTACATATGACATATGTATCAACATGTTAAGTGAGGGAAAAATTGCATCATGTGCTGAAATTTTAATATCTTTTTCTCTTCACATAACTAACCACTGTTCTCTGAATTTTTTTTCAGTTTTAAGCAATAAGACAATAGCCATCTCTGCAACTCCCAAGTCTACCCAACACATACGTTGACAGTTTAAGGATTTTTCAACAACTTAGCTAATCATAGCAGTTTATATTTATTTGAAAATATGTTGAATTTTAATATTTTAGGTTATAGTTGTTAGTTTCTTTTTATTCATAATAATTAGGTATGTATCAGAGAATTAATGTGATTTATAATTAAAAGTCTGTTTGGAACATTCCTTTTTAAAATGAAACTTTATGGTGACACCAAAGTTTGTAATAATTAGTTTATGAGTAGAGTGTGAATGGTTCTAATTGTATGCTTCTCTTTAAAATACTTCCTACAAACTTAACCTGCTTCTTTTCTTGCGCTTTAGTTCTTCGCTAATTCTAAAATAGGTGAAATGTTCGATATTTTCTTCTTCTCAAAGGTTATTTAAACCTTTGAGGAATTTGTAGAAAAAATGTATTTCTAATCTCTCTGAAGAATTCACTCTTTAAGTATATATTTTATTTTATGCTGTAACCTAATTTGGTTGCATATTTAAAGTGAAGGAAAAGTAAATTTTCTTTTAGTGAAATAAGTTGTTTCTTGTGGAACTAATAATATGTACTGTAAGAAGAATGTGATTTATTATGACTATTGATTTCTTACCCTTAATCCTAGTTATTATTTTATACCTTACAGGCCACAACGCCATCTATCGAATGATCCCTCAAACTAATGTTAACTAATAAAAACCCTATTTTCTCTGAAAATAATGTGATTTCAGCCAAATTGTTTCATACCATTAACTAATTTATGTTAATAAATCATATTAGCTAAATTAAAATACTATTACATTTTCTTAGTAGCAGGTCATTAATAAGGATGTGACGTTGTGCATATTACGTACATGCAGTTGTCTGCATATATTTCAAGAGCATATAATATGCACGTGTGCATATATGCTAACAGTGAAATAGGCACTTCTTGGTCAATTTTTAACATGTAAATGTCTAACCTATGCCGTTTTCTTTTGGGACACCTGCATAGAAAACTATTTCAACTGTGGACCCAAGTATAAATAATCAAACTAATTATTCAAATTTAAAAAGTTTGTAGATGGAATATTGAAACTACAAATGTAATAATTAGGGTTGAGACAATATGCACTGCATATTTTGCAGTGTATGCACATAAAAATTTAGTGCATATTCGCTTGAAATATGCGTTTTATGAAATGCATATGCATTTTATAAAACGCATATGCATTTATAAAACGCATATGCAAAATATATGCATTTATAAAACGCATATACAAAATATATGCAGCAAATAATTTTAATTGAAAAAAATTAAACGTATTTCAGTTAAGTAGACATTTTAGATTTCCATCTATTTCTCGAAATAGGCTGTTACTAAGAAGCCCATGTATTTTTCACCAAATATTTTTTTTATTAATTGTAAAAATGATAAAACACTGAGATGTAGAATGAAAGTTAATATCTTTGAATTGTCAATTTTTATATATTGAAACACTTCTTATAAAGTCTGCTTCCAAGTACATTAACAAGTCATAAATATGAAGTATCTTTTATACAGGTAAAGCTCGTACAGCGCATGATCTTTAAACGGTCACCCACTAAAAAAGATCAAATTATCCGTTCTTCTGACCATGCAAATCCTACAATGGCCCCTCAAATAATATTATTTATAATTTAACAAATATTTTATTAGTTTACCTAGTATCTAGTCAAACATTGATTATATTCAGAGGTAATACAATTTAAAACCAACTCTTAACTTATTGTTTTTTTCAGTAATTTTATCTTTGTCAACCTATTCCTCCACGTTTTCTTTGATTAGAAAAGTTCTATACAAATTAAAAAGAGGTGTAACTATTCTATATTATATAGTAATATATATTTCATTTATTTACACACACAAAAAAATTAAGATTGTAAAATTGTTATTTTTATTTTGTTTTTGGTTTAAATAACGAAATATACCATCAATGAAAACTCCCAATTACAATTGGCCTTATTTCATAGAAATTAGAACATATGAAGCTAACCTGAACGCATATCGTTGAGCATATAACGCTAACCTGAACGCATAAAAAGTATATTTTAAGCATAAAAGAATATATTTTTAAGGCATAAAATGCATATATATAAAGAATAAAATCCTTTTTATCAAGCTTAAAGCATAAAAGCCTAATTTTCATAAAGAATATTGTCACAACCCTAGTGATCACTTTTGAGATTGACCTGCCTCACGCCTCAATTTGCTTTATTGTTGCTGGAATTAGTGAGAATGTTAAATCTATGAACACAAGATATATTTTCATTATTTCTATGCTCTGTAGAAGTTATTGAAGTTCTCTCGAATAATTATCTGGAATATTTAGAAGCAGAGTTCAACCAAGTTCCCACCTCGTTATAACCTAATCTATAATATTAAAATTTTTGAAGTAGAATAAAAATCTAGCTCTTATTCATTCGCCTGATGTTTATCATTTATTTATGTAGAAGTTTATCATTTGAACATCGTTAATCAATATATTTTCATAAGCACTTTTTATATGTATATAAAATAGAAATTCCATGTGCAAATAGAAAATGCATATGCAAAATAAAAAATGCATATGCATTTTCTATTTGCATATGGAATTTTTATTTGCATATGCATTTCAAGATTTGCATATGCATTTCAAGATTTGCATATGCTTTTTTTATATGCATATGCATTTTTTCACCAATATGCAAGATATGCAAAGTCACAACCCTAGTAATAATAAATAATATGACACTTGGTATTTAGTAAATATTTATAGTAATTGAATAAAATTATTTTATAGAGAGTTGTACAACTCGAAAAATATAAAAGGTAATAGCCCGTAGGTATATAATATATTTCAGTAATTAAACACAAAACTGTTTAAATTTATTATTTAATGACTTAGTGTCGCTGCTTATAAAGAACCGCTGATCTAAAATATGGTTCATGATTTTCGAATCATGACTAAAGTAATGAACGGAATATGATTTATGAATGTTGGATAGTTTAGAAGACTGAATTTGGCTGAAGGAAACATTTGCTCCTCTTTTTTTCCTGTGATGTAGAACGGGTGTTTTCCCAGTAAAAAAATACATTAGCAGATAATAGGAGATTAGTATCCTGAAATACCATTTAATAATAAAGTGCAATTCCACTGTTTGAAATTGATTGTGTATGTTTGAAATTGATACTATTAAAGAAGTCTGAATTTAAAACAGCTTTGTTATATTTTGTTTTTAAAAGTTAAACATTTTGCAGTAAAAGTTCCATTCAAACCTCCAAAGTACAATTACATTCAAAACATAACTATGTTATATATATAAAGATAAACTCTATTTTAAATTCCGTAATTAACTTAGAGCATATAATATGCACACTATATTGAATAATTTCTGGCATATAATATGCATTTTGGTTCAGCATATATGCACAGTGACTTTTTGCATATATATGCATATAATACGCTGTATATCGCGTCAAAAATTATGCATATTTTATGCTGCACATTGTCACATCCCTAGTCATTGAATAATCATGAAGTGTCCAGTACAACAAACTAGCGGATACATCAAACTGCATCATTTTAATTATTATTTAAGATAAAGTAAAACGAGATAGGAATATAAATTAAAGTAAATAACTTTATTATTTAGATTAGTTATTATTTCTATATATCTGTTTAATCATAATTTCAATTAAAAAATAAAACGAGAAATAACATACAGAAAGATGTAACTGTCGGACTAATGAGACGTTCCCCATTACTTTAGTCATGAGGACCTAAAAGTCGTACACCATCACCAAAAATGACCAACTTGTGCATATTTCTCGGTTAGTGTATATGCACAAGTGCATATTTTATGCTCTAGACTCTAGAGCAGTGGTTCTTGAAGTTGGGTGCCCGGCACCCTTATGGGGACAGGAATGTTTATAGGGGGTGCCTGGGGATTGGGGTCTAGGAGAAAAAATCCCCCCGGAAAGCATCAAACTAAAAAAGAATATCCTCGTTCAAAAATAGAATATGTAAGAAATATTTTCATCCATACAAAAAAAAGGAAAAAGACAATATCAGAAAGAAAAGCATATTCTTATAGTATCAAATTACAACAGTTTGAATGTTAATTAAAATATAATTTATTGACTGTAGCAAACTAACGTTATAAAATCTGAAAGTTGTAAATAGGTTGTATAAAACTGAAAGTTTAAATTGTATGTTATGGCCTTAATATAGGTTATAAATGAACTATATTCGTCATATTTTTCCTCAACATTGCGCAGTCTAATCAAAAAAACTTTGTATTTTGCGATTCTTCAGAGGAGTGTTACCAGCACTAAGTTGCTCTAAGCAAAATTTCTGAAAATATTGTTTTATTACAAAATACTTTGACGTAGAAGATTTACCCATTTAAAATTAAATTTGTGATTGTGACATTTAATTTATCATACATACATGTAACATAATATATATTATAAATACACGTACAGTAGAAAGAAACTAGTTAACAATTGAACTATAGAGTGATGGTAGATAATTAAAACTAGCGATATCCTATTCTACAGTATAACTATCAATAGACAAATAAGGTACAGAAATGTTCAAATGATGTCATTCAGTTAATATGTATTACCACTTGAATAAACGATGTAGCAATAAACTGATTATACCTAGACATGTATTGAGCATAAACAACTTTTCTTACAATATTATATCCAAAATTTAACTCATTTAAATATTACCTCTTCTTTATCTTCTACACTCTTACGAGACCACAGCTACAGTGACTATACATCTCGTAAATGTGATGTTTCTTATTAGGCTACCTTATTCTTATTAGGATTAAAACTAGGTATATGTAACAATCAATAGAAAAATAGGGCACAAATATGTTTTCTGGGGGGATTTTTTCCTCCGGGGGATTTTTTCCGGATACCGGGAATTGGTATAACTTTTTATATGTTACTTATAAATTCGGTTCTTGCTGTAAATATAATACAGAATATACATGAAGTGCATTTGCCATTTTTTCACCTCATAGTAACCAAGTATACCTAATATATTTGTATCTTCTCCATGTATTTCAATGCAATACAATGCTCAGGGGGTTCCTGGGAAACGCAAAGGGTGTGCGAGAAAAATACTATAATAACCAATGTTCTAGATATATATGCCGAAAACTGAATACATTAACAATGTCACATCCCTAGACTGATAACTTAGGTTGTAACCATATGCACTTAAAATCATAGATCTTAAGAGTATCATAGATGAAACGAAATGAAATAGCATCGAAGACTTTATATATCTCTGATTTAGAACGATCAATAGTCTTTAATTCAATCCGTCTATACTATTTTCAGTATCTATGATTTTAAACGCATATAGTCATAACCCTACTGATAACTATAACAATTTGAAAGCATTGACCCTAACGTCTCGAATGCAACTGTTTTCAAAATCACAAACACTTTTTACAAACCGAAATTTCTTAGAAAATTTGTAGAGAATTCCTTCCGACTAAGCATCATTTAATTAAATATAGGGTTAAGTTGCGAGTCATTGAACAGTTCCATCTTTTCGATCTTAGAAAAAACAATATTATTTGATGAATGCCAATTTAAAAGATTAAATCGAATTATATACGATCGAAAATGTTGAACTGTCCGATAACTCGCAACTTACCCTATTTCACGTATGTTGATGTCGATGTTGCAAATAAATAATACCTACCTAAGGACTAACGACCCATTCAATACAGGCAGAAGAAACGCAGCGTTTTCACCGCCCAATTTACGCCTCTTCAAATAATCACGATTAAATAAATGGAAAGCAAATTTGCAGTCTATACTAGCGTTTCTACCGCCTTACATTCATTCAAACTGGGCGATGAAAACGCGGCGTTTTATCTGCCCAGGTAGCAAAGTTTCTCGGGCTAGTATTGGGACAACATTGGCCCGAGAGTCATTGCTACCTGGGTCGTAAAGACTAAACATTTCATATGTTTCAACTGCCTGTCATTGCAGGTCTGACTTCGGTAGCGTACACACGTGAGAAGCTCCTCAGCTAACAGTGTCACTTTTATTGGTTGTTCAAAGGAACTATAATAATTATATTCGAAATAGAATGTTGAATGACGAGATTTATTATTCGGTGTGATGCATTATTTTAGTTTAGAATTATTGTATCTATTTCTAAAAAGAAAATAAATATCATATTTCCATAATTAGACTTTCTTTCGTATAATATGGTTTATGATATTGTATTGGTATATACCTATTTAATATTTGACTATATTTTCATTAAATATTTTATATTAAAAGCAATTCATTAATTAAAATTTCAGTCTCTGATATTTTAAGGCTTTAATATGTATTAAACTTTTAAATATCATAAAATTATAATCTTTTTAAAAGATTATAATTTTATGATATTATTATTTAACCTCAGGTTAAATAATAATATTTATTTTTTAACAATAGGTTAAGTTCTGAGTTATCAAACAATTCTACATTTTAGACCATTTAATATATAATTATAATTAATATTTAACTTTTATTAAACATATATTCGAAAATGTGGAACCATCCGCTTACTATAGGACGGTTTTGTTAATTCCCAATTCGCTTTTCGGTAATTATGTATTGCAATTTAAAGCTATGTGTCAATTCACATACAAACTATATGTTTCACATACAAACTATATGTTTCACATACAAACTATATGTTTCACATACAAACTATATGTTTCACATACAAACTATATGTTTCACATACAAACTATATGTTTCACATACAAACTATATGTTTCACATACAAACTATATGTTTCAGGTGAATTAACGCATTCGTGTCTCAGTATATTGGCAGAAATTATCCACAATAAATAGGCATAAAATCAATCAGCCGCCAGAGGACAGATATCTTGCATTTTTAAAACCTTATTAGCAATTATCTCTGATTTTCTGCCAATTCTTGAAGATACATCAAGATAAATAGGTGAGTAGTTAATGGAATCATTATAACCCTTTACTGTCTGTGTGGTAGAAAAATGTCTAATTAGGTCTAATTCAGTGTCATAAACCCACAAATATTTTTAGGACAAAAGAGTCAGGACTTTTCTTCACGTTCGTACTTAATTCAATTTGGCGAGGATTTGGTCCGAAATAAAATTATGGTAGAAAAATCTTCCTGTAAAATTACCTGTATCTTTAATAACTAAAGTGAGCGATGAATGGTTAGAGAACCAAAAATAATTTTAAATGTCGGAATTGAATAAAATATATGTTTAGAATTGAATTACTATTACTTTATTACATACATATATTAAATAACTTTATATTTTTCCGATTGCAGGAAAGATCCATTATGGAATCCCTGCATCCTCAAAACTGTCTCCCATTTCCGCACTTTCCCGACTTATCCACAAACTACAAAACCAAGAACTTTCTAGAAATTTACCCCCAGTCCTACACCAGGGATTCGACCTTAGGAAAATATGATCAAAATCTTGCCGTGATTCCTATTTCTACTACTACAACTGTCACAGAGTCCAATTATTCATATGGAACTGTTAATTTCCCTGTAAGCAAAGACATTTTGAGTGACCAGAAAACCTATCTTACTGGAGAAAATAATTACCCACACATTAATTCTAGGGAGTGTGAAACAAGTGACAAACCATTTGCAAACTCTCTCTCGATGGCTGAAAAAGACCAAAGAAAACACCCATCAGACCGAAAATTTCTGAGACCATCTTACACTCCCTACCGTAAAGAAAATTTCGAAAGCTTCAAACAGCCACCGAAGTCACTTTTCCAAGATGATATCAAACATGGCACCGCTTCTATTCCCTCACTAGATTACTCATTCTTCGGCATCAAGAACTTAGATATGCGCCATCAGAACTCCAAAGAGCAGCAAAAGTACTTCAATGAATCAATTGCAAGAACATTTGAGGGAGGAAGCTGTTCGAGTGTTCCTTCCCCGGGATCTAACCAAGACCTCCCCATCGACAAGCGCAAGAAGAACAACGAGGCGGCCAAGAGATCCCGAGATGCAAGAAGACTCAAAGAAAACACCACTTTCTTCGCTGTAAATTTCTACGAAATGGAGAATTCGAATCTCAGGGAGAGGATTTACCAGAAGTGGCGAAATATCGAGGAGCTGGTTTACTTAATTCACCAAAATAAATCAGAAGACAGGAGGAAGGTGAACACTGGAAACTCTCAATGATCAAAATAATCTGAAAATATATAGAAATAGGTTTTCAAGTAATTACAGTTATTGCACATATATAAAGGCATACATTCACCTCATTTCTTATATTAAATACTATGGCAATTCATAACTAAACTTGATCATATAATTATTATCGATATCATATATTCTCATTTCTTATATAATCCATAATGACAGTTATAAAAAGTCTCTAAACTCCTGTAAATAATAGATTATTTTATCATCTCTAAATCCAAGACATTTAAATAGTTGACCAAGCTTTATATAAATCTTTATTGGTCATAAAAGTTCCACTGGTCTTTACAAACGTATTATTAAATTAAATATTTAATTGGTTTGGTGCAGAACAAAGAAGTTGAACTTATGTGCACCGAGTAAATTGGCGCGAAAACAGAAGGAAATAATGATAACCACTGGAGTTAAGCAGAGCACGTGGTATCTTTCTCACGCTCATGACTATAATATTTATTGACCTCTTATTCGTAGCTTAACCCTATCCACTGCGTTGGTAATTACACTCCTAGAAATGAGAGTCACATTGCTATATTTTCTTCAATGAACAATTTAGAAATAAGTGTTGTCTATTCTATTCTGAATTAATATAATAGTTTTGAATGTATGTGTAATACATGGGAAGTGTTATGATCTTAAATAAAGAAGCTAGATATTATTTTTTTTTCATTTCATTTTACAATATAGTCGTGTTTAATTCGTAGCATTGAGCTAATGAAACATTATTTGTTATTAATAATGGTTTAAAAGTTTTTTATAGTTATTTATAATTTTAGTCAATCGATAAAGCATTTTAAAGGAAATAAAAATAAAAAAATAGATATGTAGAAAATATATTTCAAAAAGAAGTCATAACTTTGGCGTTTCACTTGGTTTTCATATCCTTTCTTCAATTGGCTGGTGGTTCAGTGTGGAGGTCTGAGTTGTGTTTTTTTCTCAATACAAATACAGTCACATGCTTGCAAATAATGCATATAAATGTGGTACTAAATAAACAAATAATTGAATTGACACTTTATTGAACTCGAATTAAGGGGTGAGTTCCAAGTTAACGAACGTTTTCATATTTTCGATCACATGAAAAAATAATATATAGTTTAATAATAAAATTAAATAAGTTAAAATGATAAATTATATGCCTTTTTTATATATATACCGAAAATGTGGAACGGTCGATAACTTGAAACTTACCCTAGTTTCTATTTTAACATTTTGCAAGTGTGTTTCTTGATAATATTAATTAGATTAAGTTACGAATTAATTGAACAGTTTCGTATCTTTGGTTACACGAAAAAAAACTATACAATAGTAATGATAAAATTTTATTCTTAGATTGTTTTTTCTTATATAACCGAAGATGTGAAGCCGACCGATAATTCGTAACTTACCCTACAGACTACATGTTACTATTAAGATCTCACCACATAGACTGAAGATCAATAGTGCAATTAAATGACCAATAGGTAGCTATAATGAACTCACTATGAGCATTAAACACATACATTTCACATAAATATATACATACATAATACATACATATTCATACATTTAAACATTCTACATACATAATGCATATATATTTAAATGAGGTAATTAGAGAACTCTAGCAGTTCAATGGTTAAAGTAATTAGTATCATTTCAGACTGTATTTATAATGCAAAAGCTATTGACTGTCCCATCGAAACTAATTTCTTTTCTTTGATATCTATTACTCATTTAATCTGTATAACTTCTATTTAACATTATTCGTAGATATTGGGTAAGTTACAAGTTATCGGACGATTTCATATTTTCGACATTATAAGAGAAAATATTTAATTTAATAGTTATTTAACTTTTTTTTAAATTGGTAAATAATAATAAATATTATATTGCACGGATATAAAAACCCCGGACACGAGCCTCCCTAAGAAATAAGCCCCCCCCCCCTCCCTTGCACCGGACACGAGCCCTTCTAGGACATAAGCCCCCCCCCCCCCACTGCCGCGGACTCGAGACACCCCTAGGATATAAGCCCCTCCTTGCCCCGGAAACGAGCCCCCTAGGACAATAATTAAGCCCCCCCCCCCCTGGGACATGAGCCCCCCGAAGATTAGCTCTCTAGGACATAAGCCCCCTCCTACATTCAATTATTATGTACTTTCTTGTATGATCGTAGGTATGAAACCGTACGGCAACTCGGAATTTGCCATATTCCTATATACCTAATCGGAAAAATTTAGATAAAGATAAGATAACCTAAAAAGATTGTTGGATGGAACAATATATAAACTTGATAAAGATATGATTAAAGCTAAAATATTAATTTTTACCTAACCATTTCGATCCTGTAGGGTCATATTTGTCCCTTTCTTTTCAAACAAAGAAGCAATATTTTTCAGTTAAAAGGGTTTGAGATTGGAAAATAAATAAAAAAAAGTTTTAAAAAATTATGCCATAGAGTCAGGAGTTCACGAATGCAATAAGAAGTATGAAAGTGGAAGAAAATATATCAAATTTTGATAATGCAAAAGTCGGATCAAAAGGATTAAAATTAATCCTGTGTAGAATATTGTAATCCAGGACTGACTCGCTGAGATAGGTTTTACTTTAACGTTTATAATACACTATCAATAAAAAAAATTGTAAATTTTATTCAGACGATAAAATATTTTTTGCTCATGCTACTTTTCCCGTGTATAATTTTTTTCGAGTTAATAGTAAATAGTAACATGTTGAAACATACACTCCTCTGAGAACCAGCATTGCCAACTCATTATTGTTATTGCTTGCTTTTCAAATTAGCCGAGATAATTGAAAAATGGTAATGAATCCATATGATATCAGAAGTACTTGTTTGAATTCCCAAGAAAATATTATTTAGAAATATAATCGAAAATTATTTACATTCTAATCTTTCTCGGATTCAAAATAGTTACATTGATAAGTTGGCACTTCTGACTTAGGTTCTGCTGTTTCAAGCAAAAACAACTCATAAATATTCATGGTTTGGCGCATATACAATTGCAAATTTTAATTCTCTGATGATACTTTACTGCTGTTAAGAATACGTAAGTTTACTGAAAGTAATTGAATCATATAATAACTCATTGATTACCTATTATAAGATAACTTATATAACTATTTTTACATTGTAATTTAATTTAAAAAGATAGTTTTTCACATTCATAGGAACCTATTATGTATTCACTTCGGATAAGTTTCAAGTTATCGGACTGTTCCACATTTTCGATCATGTAAAAATGTAAAGGATAATTATTATTCAGCTTTTATTTTAAATGAGTATCCAATTAAGGTAGTAGGTAAAGGTAGGTAGTTAGCTACTTGATAGTTGAATAACTTTATCCCATCATCAATGATCCCTGCAGACCTGGTGACCAAATTTGCAACTCTGCAGAATATGGAATTGGTATTTTTTATATGAACAAACCTTAATTCTCGCATAGGTATAGGGTCACGCAGGTAAATTGCGGCCCTTTAATTTTTAATTGCGGCCCTCTCAAGAGAATCTCTAAAACATTCTGAACCGAAATTACATTAAAATGTTGCATAGCATCAAAAGAAGCACAGTGCATGTTATAATTTATTAATTTAAGTTTTTAACGTGTGTTTTGAATGTATGATGTTTCTGTTGTAAGAGGCCGCAGTTAGTCAGTGTGCCGCAATTTACCTCCGTGACCCTATTCACAGGTATTTTTGTTGAGAAAAGAAGGAACAATACCTAGAAGATTTCTTGGAGAAAACTTTACCAACTTCAGTATCATGCTATGCACTATTATTCTGCAGTCTCTGGATAAGATAACTAAATTGCAGAAATTGTAAAATTGGTATTTCTCCAAGAAAGTTGAAGAAAACATCTTTCGATATTTTAATTTTGCCTCTTGCTTTTCAATTTCAGGCTAACTAACCAAGTAAAATAGTTTGTCTCATAAACTCACCATTTCTCTCTCCAGCTCTCTCCAAAATTCAACAAATTCTCTCCAAAATGATCAAATTTTCATAAATTCTCTCCAAAATAACATTGTAGCATAGGAGAAAAATAGATAAAACTCGCCATTTGCATTTGAAGGGCTCAAAATAACTGTCACAAACTCGCCATTAAAATGGTGAGTTTGGACATGCTTTATTACTTGGCTAACTAAATAGTAAATACATTTAGGTAGGTAACCTGCTGTAACCTTTTCAGGACTTCAAAGTAATTTCAAGGTATCTATAGCCTAATCCTAATTCCTAGGTACCATGTTTCAGAGGCTGGAAAATTGTTAGCCAATTTTTGAGCCAAAATTTCACAAAAATTCTGAGCCAAGCCAATTTGGCTCATTTTTTGAAGATTTAAAGCCAAAATTAACATGGGAACATTAAACATAGGAATTAATTAAAAATTTAAAGCCAATTAGACATATCTGAGATTTGACCATTTCAAATCTAAGCCAATTAATTGGCTTTAACTGACATACTCTTATACATGGCCTAGGTATAAGTATTTTTCAATATTTTTTTATGGGATCAGTTGCATAGAGATTATGAGATATTGGCTAGTTTCATTTTTTATGTCAATTCCCTCAAAGAAGTGACAGAGAGGACTTTTTTGATTGTTTTACTTGTTAAAAACTAAAAAGTAAAAAACTTAAAATTTTAGAGATGGCATGCCAGGTAATAAAGCACCAGTTTGTATATGGTGCACTGAACTCCTCTGACCTTTTCAAAAATCTGAGAAATAGCCAGTCTGCAGAAACTGGTTAAGTGTTCGTAGAGATCTCTTAATTTGTTCGTAGCAAAATTAATGTAAATATAGGAATTAATTCAGAAGTGTTCGTAGCAAAATTAATGTAAATATAGGAATTAATTCAAAATTGTTCGGAGAGAATATCCCAAATATCTCACATATTCTGCAGACTGGAGAAATAGCTGCTAACATTTTTCATCAATTTGTCTAGTCCTCCAACATTTTTCCAGTTTCTCATCCAAAAATTAATGGTAATACCTATAGCCTATAGGAATTAATAGAAAAATATCCTCTGACATTGCAGGAATTTTTTTTTATTAGAGAAATTGAATATCTCCTGACATATCATTGGAATTTACGACCAAATACAATCTGGATAAAGCAAGTCCAAACTCGCGGCCTTACCATTTTAATTGCGAGTTTGTGACGGTTATTATGAGCCTGCTGCCTTCCAATTGCAAATGGGCCAATGGCGAGAAATATCTAATTTTCTCCTATGCTACAATGTTATTTTGGAGAGAATTTATGATAATTTGATCATTTTGGAGAGAAATTTGATGATTTTTGGAGAGAGCTGGAGAGACGAATGGAGAGTTGACTAGGGTGGGATGACAGTCTGTATTTCAGTATTTGGTGCACCAAAACCAACTGACTTGCTCAAAAAGCTGAAAAAACCACCCAACATATTTGACTGATCCACCAACATTTTCCCCATTTTCGGAAAAAAAGTTCGTCACTTTTTTGACTATGCTTTCGTCGATTCTGCTAGCATTTAAAAATATTTTTAATAAAGTTTATTATCTACTCTACCTATTATTTATCTATTACAATGAAAATTTAAATTATTGTAATGATGATTTCATATTGATAGGTAATCCTAATTTTCAAAATAATTACTATCTCGTTAAAATAATCAAAGTATCGGCATCAGTATCTGGGTTATCGACATGGTATCGGTATCTGTGAACATGTTGGTATTGTCCCATCCCTACTTTAAATGTCTGAACAAGGTATAAGGTAGTATTGCAATTTTTGTATTTCATGATCCTTAAAAATTAATAAAATAACATATTTTTAGCAAAGGAGAGTTTACATTGCATCAGAAAATCATTTTTAAGACAAAATACATGTAAATTTAATTATATATATTTGGAAAATTAAGGGTTGAAGGTGTAGAAAAAAAAAATAATTCTCTTATTCTATATTCTGCAAACTGGATCGAAGAGGGGTAGACCCTCGCCATAATAGTGAAAAAAAAAGGAAGATCGGAATTGAGACTTCGGTTTTAAAATTGGCATTATGCTTAATAAATGATATCAAACTCTAGGTAAAGATATCATTGTTTAGAGAACACATCATATGGAAACATGATCACACATCAAAAGATCAAGATAAATTGATGAGCATATCAATCCTTCTTTCAAGGTCTTTATACCTTTTCTAATTTTAATATTATCTAGATCTGTGACCTATCGCCATTTCAATTTTAGATATTTTATTCATCTCCATAAATGATAAAAAGGCCTTCCTCTTAAACCCGGCTGTCAACTCTATTGTTAATGATTTGAGATTTTGACAGAGAACATTCTTTTTCAGGTGTGCTACAATGTCCTGGTCTGGTGAAGTTCCTACCAACAACGGAGATGCTGAAGTAGATGATCCTTCTAACATTCTGGGGAGTTTGTCTACCGCTGCCAGTGAGCCGCCCACTAACTTATTTAGCAGTCCACTCAAGGATATTCATGGGACTGCCAACAACAGCAGTCACTACAGTCTGGAGCCTAACCTCACATCAACAACATCTAGCACTTCACTTATTGATTTGACGAACTTAGGGGGTAAGAGAATAACAAATTTACTTCCTTTATCAACCCTTCATTATGTCTTTCATAACTGATTTTTTTCTAATTTTTCATATTATGCTCTTGAGGATTTTTGGACAAAGATATGTTGAAACATAAATACTGAAAATTTAAAATTTGTTATTTAGGATTTATTATAGATCCATTTGATTGAAAAAAATCATCTTTCCAAAATAGTTTCCATAATATAATGTTTTTTAATGACAAGAAAATGTTTAATGTTTTTTTTGTTGATTTTCAGGCACCCTAAGGAATGGTTCTTCCCTCTTTGAGAATCACTCCAATAAGCTTGCCCCTGGAGATCTGCTCTCCATTTTACCCACAGACGATGATCACATCAATCCCTCCGGTATTCTCGACATGACTGCCAACGAACTTTGTGGAGACATCGCTGGCACTCCCCAGATTTTTGGCCTCACTGAAATGGACCTCTTTGGGTCCAGTGATAAAGGTGAGTCTAAGTCTATTGACTCTGTGATGGAATAACATAGATACATTATCTATGATATTGAATCTTTTGCATATTCTTTAGTGATGGTTTTCCCTAAAAATTTTTTGGTGGGATATTTTATTATGTTAATATTCATTAGCAACTCGTATCTTATAGAAATTGAAATTCGTTTTTACTTTCTACATAGTTTATCATCAAAGAAATATTACAAGTTAAATAGCTATTTCTGAAGTATGGGTTGATCCGTAGATACTCATCAAAATATTAACACATATCTTAGAAATGTTCAATGTTTGATTGTATTTGATGTTCAATTTATTCTAACAGAGAAAAAGAATTCTATTGTGGATGATCCACCACCAGACCTGGTCTCTCCTCCGCAAACTACAAACCACAGTCCACAACCACTCCTCTCTCCACTGACTCCAAATAAGAGGGACTCCAGTCTCCCCTCCAATGGAGTCAGCAGCCACACCACCAACTCCCTCCTGCGGTTGGCAGAAACCAACGGCCAACCCTCCGACGGTACTAACGGCAATGCTGATAAATCCAAACAGTGTCCCCAATCACAACACAGTAAACGTAAGAAATGACCTCATTTTATTTTGGCTAAATATATTTAGGTCTGATGACAATTTTTCATAGTTAGCTAATCTTGACATTTTTTCTCTTTACGGTAAGTTACGAAATATTTCCACTGGTCAGTTCATCATCTTCAGTCATACAAGAAAAATGTTTTAAAAATTATATTAGTATTATTATAATGTTTTTTGTTATGTCTGAAGATTTGGAACTGACCGATAATTTGTAACTCCCCTATCTTGTGTAAACTTCTTGTTTAATTTAAAATCTCATTCTCTTTACGCAGCTGCAGAATCGGCTCCAACAAAAAAGCCTGGTGACTCAAAGCAGCTTGGTACAGGAGACAAGAAAGGTGACAGAGAGGGTGATGACAGTGATAAGGAGAGTGATGAGAGAGATATAAAGGACAAGAGTGATGACACCACTAGTCATGAGAGCTCCTCCTCCTACACTAGTGATGCCTCTCAGCAGTAAGTCACCATTTTTTTAGTAGATGCTGTGAGAAGATGTAGGGTAAGTTACCAATTATCTTCAGTCATATAAGAAAAAAAGCCATAATAATTATTTTACCTAATTGGTATCCATAATGCCTGCAGGTATGTATCCTAAAGTATAAATGAAATAATAATAATAATCTTTTTTTCTTATTTGACCCGAAGATGTGAAACTGACTGATAATTCATGACTTACTCAATTACTAATTTTCTGTTTGATAAACAATAGGCTCAACTACACATTTCTTCAAAAACAGTATTTAATTTCAATTTTTTCGTGAAGATCCCTCTCCAAATCCACTTCAAGAAAACAACAAACTGTGAAAAAACCTCAAGACAGCTTAGAAATTCTTTCACCTTCAGACTGTAAGTATTTGACTTGCTGATACTTGAATAGTCTTTTAATTTCGAGTTAAATTAGTGTGAAAATATCAAAAAAATATCTTGATGATTTTTCAGACAAATCTGTTCAACTTGAATCAGAATCACAGGACATATTTGCTTACTCACAAAATGAAGAGGAAGAAATTGCCCCTCTTAAACGGTGAGTAATTATAAGTAGCTATAAGCTATTATGTACTCTTTTAAACAGTGAGTAACTGAGAGTATTACTATTATGGCTGTGCGAGAAATTATTTTTTAGCAATAAAAATTTAGCTATGTTGAATTCTATTTTTCTTCCATTTTGTTTAGGCAGACTTTGCTACTCTTTAGAGTTTAGATAGCTAGTAGAATATTTTTCTCGATTATATAGTAGCTAATTATTGTCCATTAACTTTCTTTAAAGTAATTTATAAAATAACATTTTCTTTTTTCCACAGAAGTGCAAAGACAAGTGGCAGCAAGAAAGAGTTTCCATCCTCAGATTCATCTGCTGCTCCTAACACAGAGTCTTCTTGCGATGAGAAAATAGTAGTAGATTACGCCAAGTTGAAGAGGAAGAAGGATTACGAGATCAGTCCCACAATAGAGCGCAGGAAGCAAGGTATCAGCGAGGCATTACGCAACACTCCTTCAAAGAAAAAACTATCTTTCGGAACATCCAAGAGTCAAGAAGTGACAATTCTTGACTCATCAGCTGATCAGAGTCTAGAAGTGGTGTATCAAGACATTAGAAAGCCATTCAATGAATCCTCTGTAGTTGCCTCACAGGATGTCAATCTTTTCCTCGATGAATCACAAACTGAAGATTCTCAAATGAAGTTGGACAGCTCCAACGCTCCAGTCGGAACCATCAATCCCACGCAACTGAAATGCCTGCTATCAAAAGAAAAACCTGCAGTTCACTCCCAAGCTCCTGATGTCTCAAACTTGGAGTCTAATCCTGTGACTTTAAATGACGAGAATGATCCAAAGGTTGTAACTAAGCAGACTAAAAGTCCTCGCAAGCATAAGGAGGTTGATCATCAGAGCCTGTTAGAGTATTCTCAGTTGAATGAAAGTAGTTCTTCCAACAGTGGTTCAAGTAACGGATCATCTTTTCCTATTTCTCATTCCATGTCTTCTCAAAAGAAGGATTTAAGTCAGAAGGAAGAAATGTTGGAGAAAATGGAGTCTGTGGAGCAATCTATGGAGACTCTGCAGCATGATATTAAAATCCCTAATATAGAAGTGGAGAGCTCTTCCTTTCAGTCCAGCGCTACATTCATGACAAAGGCGACAGTGGCGGCTGATGAGAACATAACAAGAGAAAAGGAGAAAATCGAAAGGGAAATGCTCTTGAAAACACAAAAGAGAACAGATATCCAAATGGATTCGTTTGATTACAGTCAAGAAATTTCTTCATCTAATGTACCTGCCAGAATACACCTCCGACCTCAAATATCCCCAAAGAAATCTACCTCTGACGTACCCACTACGCCATCAAATACTCCTAAATATGAGAAAGCTATTACTCCATCAGAAACCAACTCTCCCACTGAAATTCACTCTACTCCACTCTCTTCTAAACTGATATCCGAGATAGGTAAAGAATCCAAAGGAGATGCGGGCATTACTACACTCTCTGTCGTAAACTCACCACACATCAAAAGTTTGAAGGGCGGCAAAGCAAGAAAAACCTCCACACCCACTGCAGATAATTTATCCCAGGGTGAGAGTCCAAACATTTCAGAGGGAGCTGCTAGTCTAATTAGAGTCGAGGATAACTCTGATCAGAACGTCACTCCAACATCAGTAGTTTCTTCTCCACACACTACAGAGAATAAAGAAACTGTAGGTACTACTCCAACACAACCTGATGATATTTCCTCTACTGAAACAACACATACTGTAAATATCCCCAAAGTTTCACAACCTGCAGTCACTTTAGAAGAAGCAACTAAAACATCAGACTCTTCTAAAGATTTGGGAATTCCAAAAGATACAAATAATTCCAAAACCTCAGACAGTTCTAAAAATTTAGACACTTCTAAAAATGTAGAAACATCTCCTCAACCTGGAAATGTTAAATACGAAGAACCAAAAATGGTCACTGACATTCAAAGAAGAGATTCAACAATGTCTACCCAAGAAACTGTTTCCAATTATCTATCCTTTGACGAATCTTATAAATCCTCAGACGATTTGAGACTGAAAGGCTTCAAACCTTCAGAAAGTTTTCATGTCAAAGTTACGGTATGGACAGATCCAGCCACCAACACCAATGTCTATTCCCTCTCTAAAGGAAATAATGAAGAGTTAGTTGTGAAAAACCTGCCCTTTAAGAAACTCTCCTCCAATTCAGACCGCAGGCTATCCGACATGTCAACCATCACTAGTTCTTCTTCGGGATACCAAGCTGATAAGAGTTCTTCTGGTTCTTCAACAACTGGTTCTAAAAGAGCCTCTATATTATCAGAGTCAGTGTCAAAACCAGGCAGGGCCTCATTAGACAGTGTACAAATAATAGAACGAGACGATGATAAGTTCTTCTTCCCTCCCGTATCCCGTCCGTCAAGATTGAGAACTGATGTTCAGCCAGGAAGCAGTTCAAACGAAGACAATATTCCCCACCTTAGTTACCAAGATTTTAAATCCTCCAAAGTGAGCAGCAAAAAGAAAATGCCTGTCATTGAGGAAACTGATGATGATTCTGATGTAGTGGATTTAGGTAGTCAGGACAGAATGATCGAACCAAAAGGATCAATAAAAAGCGGAATTGTCAACAAAGGACTCCATTATGACACTGCCAAGTTCTTTGATGATTTATCTCACTCCACTATCAATATATTAAAAGCATTACCCATGTCAGAAGAAGAGAAGGAAATGTTCTTGGAGAGAACGTTAGATATTAGTTTGCTAGATGTGTTAGAAGAGCAGGCACGTATGGTTATCAACAGAATGATATCAGTCACATTAGGTCCCAACACGTTAGTTTTTGCCAAATATCACGACCACTACTATTCAGCTATCATCGAATCAGAAAGTGCAAATGGAGGGTGGAATATAAGGTATACGTTAGATGGTTTTCAAAAATATTGTCCTATTGAACACATCCTGCCGATAGATCTGCTGCCCAGAGGTCAGAAGTGTTTCCGCCGGTACCAAAGTCAGGAGAACAGCAAGAGTATTGTGAGTGTGATGGTGACCATACGTGGTCACACGGTCATAAACGGTGCAGTGCTGCACATTGCCGCTGATTCTCAACAGACGTTCAACATCCCCCATTCACATCTTTCCCTTCAAATGGTAGATGCTCAAAGGTACGTCAATGCGTGGAATGTCACGCAGAGCATTACTAAATCAGGACCTGAACTTTCGCTCGATAATGTGATTGGTGGAAAGAGGAGACGAACCCCAATCTCCTCCCCAACAGTTAAATCACACTCCCCAACTGTTAAAACTCGCTCTCCTGCCTCAAGTCCGGGCAGAACGAAGACCGTCCGTAAAAAGAAGGCAGACCCAAAGTTTGACACCAGTTTGACGGAAGAAACTGCTGACGAGGACCATCAGTCGGGATACGAGACTTCATCCTCTCAGAAACCTTCAAAGAAACGACTCAAAGTAGCTGATAAGGATCAAGCTGTACATGCGAGAATTGATGAAATAAAGTCTGAAGAACTGCCCTCTGATAAACAGAAGCCATCTCCCAACACTAAGAAACGTAGAGGTTCTGAAAGTTCACAAAGAACGAGAAGTCCCAAAGTTCTCAAGAAATCTCTAGAGGAAGATTCTAATGACGAGGCAATTGCTGCCAAAGTTGAAGAAGTAACGACAGACGAGGACACTTCTACTAGAAAGAGGGGTAGAAAGGTGTCCACGCGTTCTGTCTCAGAGGACAGTGACTACACGGTGGAAGATGTTTCTCTACCTTCCACCTCCCACAGAACTCCTAACAAACGAGGACGCAAACCTAGTAAGTAAATCACCATTAGAAAATTCAAAATACTTTATTTAAGGTATAGAAAATAACTATAGGGTGAGTTCCGAGTTATTGGACAGTTGGAAGAAGAAACTATATGAAAATTATTAAAATGTAATTTTTATTTTCAAATTTAAAATGATTTTTAGCTAATTTTATCAGGATGATGATGCCTACAGGTAGCTACCATGAATTCAAGCAGATATTGAATCCTTACTAAATTAGTTTTATTTTTCAGTAGATTTTGTGCCAATTTATGATGCCTATTACAGGCATACCTCGCTCTTATTACATCTCACACTTATGACAATTTATTAAGTGTGGGACATGTCTCACTTTTATTTCTCCTGGTATAGAAAATATTTTAGCCGTGATTGGTTGGTTGTTTTCAATTAAGTTCTTTTTGCTGTACTAACTTATGTAGGGGATTGATTAAAAATTATTAGCTATAAGTTGAATAACTTAGCTACTACCATAGAAATTATTATTATATAATCTACTCCCCTGCATAAGTTATAGCGAAAACAGTTTTAACTAAAAACGACCTACCAAAGTAACTTCTAAAATAGTTTCTATACCATGCGAAATAAAAGTGAGGTATGCCCCACCCTTTGTCATGAGTGTGAGACGTAATAAGACCGGGGCATGCCTGTGTAATAAATGATACCCCTTTACAGCTTCCTCTCCAAACAAAGTAGCAAAGCTGCAGCTCAGTAGAGTGGATGATGATGAAGAGTACTCTATCACACCTCCTGTGAAAGCTGCCAGAGGTCGCAAGAAGCAGTCCTCTGCAAGGAAAGGCACTAAGAGCTCTAAAGCAGAGGCTAGGAGGGAGGAGAGGAAGTCTGAAGATACTGAGGATGAGATTCCTATCATTGGACCAAACACAGACCCTAGATTGGGTGAGTGAACCTTTCAGTAACTTATTCAATTTATTAATCAATTATTTTGAAGAAGGATTAGCCATGGGTGGGCGAAAATGGCACAAAACTGACTAAAGTTTGATTCCTTTTTTTCAAATTTAAAATGTTTAAAATCTTGTTTCGGATAAAGATCTTCCGAGTGAACTTCTAGTTCTAAATTGGATAAGAAGCTCTAGAGTACTTTAGTGTCTAAAATATAAATGCTTCACTCTACGCAGGTACCATTCCCTTGCGTGGCTGCAACCTCTTCAAAGGTTACTCTGTGCTCATTACTGACGCAGGTACTCCCAAAAACAACAAACGAGAAGACATACCACCTCTCAGCAAGAAACACCTTACGGAACAACTGCGCAACGGAGGAGCTAAGATAATAACCAAGTTTGAAGAGGCGGACCTGCTCAGAGTTCGAAATGCAACCTTCAGGTACACTAGTTAGTAAGGCCACCTTCAGGTACACTAGTTAGGAAGGCCACCTTCAGGTACACTAGTTGGGAAGGCTACCTTCAGGTACATTAGTTAGGAAGGCCACTTCTGGTGACACTTGGCAATATCTAATCCCTCTTCATTTCTCTCTTTTCTCCAGGAGTGCCAGCCATTCCTCATCAAGCAGCAGCACACAGTTGCTGCTGCTGTGTGACAGACACTGCCGCACCAGCAAGTACATTCAGTGTTTGGCAGTGGGTATACCAATCGTCTCGCACCTCTGGGTTATTACTGCCTGTGATATGGTGAGAAAACTGTCACATATGGTGAAGGCTCTAGTAGCTTCTACTAGAGCCTAGAGACTAGTGATCAATGTTATATACCCACCTGGTTGTTATCTAGTATTTATTGGCAATTAAAAACCTTTATTGAAATTAAATGAAATGTGTAGCTACTATTTATAATGCATGATCACAAATTTCTTGCAATATTTTACTGAAATTAAACAGAGCCAATTATAGACTAGCTAATGTCTGTGTGTTGGGCTAAAATGTATAGGTATAATAATAGATTTACTAGTTGGAATAACGAGTCAAACGATTACCTACATGTTTGAACTACAACCATGCACATTTTAAAATGTTCTTCTTACTTTATCAGAACCAGAGACTCTCGTGGCATGACTACGTCTTACCAGCTGGTGTTAACCTCGTCACTGGTATGGAAGTGGAACAGAGCTTAGCTGTGATAAAGACTGGCGAGTCCAGCGTAAGGGGTGAGTAAAAAGGCACTCCCATGTTAGAGTGTGGCAGTGATGAAGACTGCAGAGTAACTGAATATTATTTTCAATTCGGTCAAATTTAAAAGTAAAATTATTTTCTTCTTTGTATTTCTGTGATAAATAGTAGCTAAATGTTAGGTACCATAATTTGTAGAAATATCATTTATTTGATGTGTCAAAATAATATCAGAATGTTTCCCTTCAGACTCGCCTTTACTGGAAGGAGATGTTGTTTTTATAGCGACATCCGACAACAACCAACTGACAACCACTTGGTTGCCACTGCTAGCCAACGCAGCCGCAGAAGTTAGAGTACTCAGTGAGAAAGGTGAGTGTGTACTCAGTGAGAAAGGTGAATGTGTACAGAGTGAGAAAGGTGAGTGTGTACAGAGTGAGAAGGGTGAGTGTGTACTCAGTGAGAAGGGTGAGTGTGTACTTAGTGAGAAAGGTGAGTGTGTACAGAGTGAGAAAGGTGAGTGTGTACAGAGTGAGAAAGGTGAGTGTGTACAGAGTGAGAAAGGTGAGTGTGTACAGAGTGAGAAAGGTGAGTGTGTACAGAGTGAGAAAGGTGAGTGTGTACAGAGTGAGAAAGGTGAGTGTGTACAGAGTGAGAAAGGTGAGTGTGTACAGAGTGAGAAAGGTGAGTGTGTACAGAGTGAGAAAGGTGAGTGTGTACAGAGTGAGAAAGGTGAGTGTGTACAGAGTGAGAAAGGTGAGTGTGTACAGAGTGAGAAAGGTGAATGTTTAAAGGGTAAAAATAAGTTCAATCTGTTTCTTTGAAATGAGTTTCAATATACCTAGTAACATTGAACAAGATATCCTAACACTGCTATCCATTTGTTGCAACCTCATATTTAGTTACACCATATATTGTTTTTACTAATGTATTTATATAAAGTTGTTTTGTTTCAGCCTCTCTGTTGCGTACCTTAGACCGCAAGACTACCCTGGTGCTGGCTGACGACAGTATTCCCATTACTCAGTTAGACAGAGCGAAACAGTTGGGGAAACCTGTGGTGAGCTCAGAGTGGTTCATACAGAGTCTGGTACTGGGCTACAAACTGCCTTGTGACTACCATCCTTCTTTTAGCCATGACTACAGGCAGAAGTAGGCATTCAGTCCTATGACTACTGGAAGAAGTAGTCAATCACTCATGACTACAGGCAGAAGTAGTCGCATGACTACAGGCAGAAGTAGTCTCACGACTACAGGCAGAAAAGTAGTCATTCAGTCACGACTGTTATCTAAATAGTCATTTTCCAATGGTGTGTTCAATCGTTTAAATATTACGAAGAGGAGTAAATAAATTTGTACATTAAGAGTTTCTACTTGCACTAATTGTTGTGTGATTATTTATTGTGGACCAAATTGTACATTATTATTTAATAAAAGATTAACTCTAATAGAGGATTAACTATGTCCAGACGAAACTTGAAATCTATTTAGTTTCCGTAGTTACTAGTTAGATTGAGGCAATATATGTTGATTAATTTTTCCCATTGTTGATAAATGTAAATAATTGTAACTTTTAAGAAAGGAAGGTAGCCCTGATGCATACAAGGTAGCCCTGGTACATCTAAAGAATGTAGCCCTGGTACATGCAAAGGAAGGTAGCCTTGATGCATATAAGGTAGCCCTGGTACATCTAAAGAAGGTAGCCCTGGTACATGCAAAGGAAGGTAGCCTTAGTGCAAGAAAGGTAGCCCTGATGCATAAGGTAGCCCTGTTATGTGTTTATGTACAATTTATATCTATTTGGTCTATTATTTTTTTAATTTTGACGTTACTATTCATTCGACATTTTAAAGTAGATTTTGATTTTTTTTGTGTGTTTACTTTATATTAGGAGTTAACAATTTTAACAATTATTGTGCTAGTATATGATGTTTTTATTCTTTTCCGCCATGTCCAATTTAACATATTATAATTTATTTAGAAATTGTATATTTTTATCTTCGTGTTTGTAAAGAAAATCTTTGAAAAAAGACTTGTGAGCATAAAAAAAAGTGTACCCCTTTTTATATATGTGTAAATAGTAATTGTGAATATTAATTAGTTCTGTTGGTAATGATTATCAGTCAGTAACTGTATCTGTGATTATTTGATAATTAAGTTTATTAACGCTAGGTGTTTATATATCGAAAGGAATTACTTCTGATAACCTGTGTGTTCATTTCCTCTGAGTTTGTCTAATAATCAATAGCTACAACAATAGTTACTAAAGGGGAACGTGGCCGTGCTCGAAAAGTGGGTGTTAACCTTTTACCTCTCTTGCGATCAGTTTAGTCACTTGAGTATATTTTGCCAATCTGACCTCTAGGAGTTTCTGATTTCCGTTTCATGCCGTAACACCCACTTCCCGAGTACTGTGACCCTAATAGAGTGTCATGTAAGACGTACCCTACCTAACCACATTTCGTTTGTTGTAGAGATGCACCAGAGTTTCTTGTAGCTGTACTGTACCTGTATACTTCTTCTCCGAAGTCCCTTGCACTTAGCTACAGTCCAACATAATTATTTCTTTCTTAATTTCACCTTTGGTTAACCGAATAAAAAAGTCTTTCATTCACTAACGGACATCATTGAATTGTTTTTAGTGAGTAGCTTACCGGTATCCTAGATCGTGATCAGATATTTCTTTGTTTGCAGTTTTGTTTTTATTATTAGCCCCAGGGGCTCTATCCTGAAGCTGTCTGTGGTGAATGGAAGAGAAGAGGGATGGTCCCTTGGTCCTTGAACTGTTGGAATTTGGATTATGTATTGTCTTTTTTTATTCTTACCATGTTTATCATTTTTTTAGCGCTACTTTCAATTTTAGAGGATAGCGCTAGGGTTATGCTCTTCAACTACGAGGTCTTCAATTTTTGTGTTGGGTCGTAGGCTTCATTATCTATCATCTCTTCATTTTCCTCTTCCATCCATGAGTGCAGCCCCCGGTGCTTGTGTCCCTTTTAGTCACATTCCTTGGTAAGTACTGCATTCACGGAGTAGCTTTTCGGCATTCATAACTATTGTTACTGACGGTGGTAGGTGACTTTGTTCATTGAGTCACTTTCCTTTCTAACTGTTTCTTCCAGTCCCTTGTACTTAATTTCCTTTTGCCATCAGCGATATGGCCTTTG